>JAKRVW010000007.1:0-198496 GCA_024086825.1 Abrus pulchellus subsp. cantoniensis | reverse complement strand
ATATCACGCCTAGCACTTGAAAGAAGGCTTTCCCACCACCTTCTCCCGTTCTCGTCACTTTGGCACCTTTTGGACCCAAGTTCTAGTTTTGGTCTCTTCTCGTCCCTTTTTGCTTACCGTGCAAAGGGAAGTTGTGCGAAACTCGTCTCAAAGTAACCGAAATCCTTGAATATCACTCCGAAGACACAAAGGAAGGCTTTCTCACCACCTTTTCCACTTCCTGCACTTTCTCGGCGCCTTTGGACCCAAGTTCCAGTTTTGGTCTCTTTGGTTCCCTTTTGCTTACCTAAGCAAAGGAAGACGTGCGAAACTCGTCTCAAGCCACTAAAACTCCTTGAATATCACTCCTAGAACTCAAAGGAAGGATTTCTCACCACCTTTTTCCCTTCTGGCACTTTCTGGCGGCTTTCGACCCAAGTTCCAGTTTTGGTCTCTTTTGGTCCCGTTTTGCTTACTGGCAAAGGGAGACTTGCGAAACTCGTCTCAGGCCACTAAAACTCCTTGAATATCACGTCTACGACTTAAAGGAAGGCTTTCCCACCACCTTCCTCACATTCCGGCACTTTCTCGGTGGCTTTGGACCCAAGTTCCAGCTTTTGGTCTCTTTTGGTTCCCTTTTGCTTATCGGGCAAAGGGAGACTTGCGAAACTCGTCTCAAAGCCACTAAAACTCTTGAATATCACGCCTAGCACTTGAAAGAAGGCTTTCCCACCACCTTCTCACGTTCGGCACTTTCTCGGTGGCTTTGGACCCAAGTTCCAGCTTTGGTCTCTTTTGGTTCCCTTTTGCTTACTGCAACAAAGGGAGACTTGTGAAACTCTGCCTCAAAGCCACTAAAACTCCTTGAATATCACGCCTAGACTCAAAGGAAGGCTTTCCCACCACCTTCTCTCATTTTTTTCAGTTTCGGTGGCTTTGGACCCAAGTTCCAGTTTTGGTCTCTTTTGGTTCCCTTTTGCTTACCGGCAAAGCAAGACGTGCGAAACTCGTCTCAGGCCACTGAAACTCCTTGAATATCACTCCGAAGACACAAAGGAAGGCTTTCTCACCACCTTTTCCGCTTCTGGCACTTTCTGGCACCTTTGGACCCAAGTTCTAGTTTTGGTCTCTTTTGGTCCCTTTTTGCTTACCGGCAAAGGAAGTTGTGTGAAACTCGTCTCAGGCAACCGAAATCCTTGAATATCACTCCGAAGACACAAAGGAAGGCTTCTCACCACCTTTTCCACGTCTGGCACTTTCTGGCGCCTTTGGACCCAAGTTCCAGTTTTGGTCTCTTTTGGTTCCCTTTTGCTTATCAGAAAGGAAGACGTGCGAAACTCGTCTCAAGCTACTAAAACTCCTTGAATATCACTCCTAGAACTCAAATGAAGGCTTTCCCACCACCTTTTTCCCTTCTGGCACTTTCTGGCGCCTTTGGACCCAAGTTCTAGTTTTGGTCTCTTTTGGTCCCTTTTTGCTTACCGGCAAAGGAAGACGTGCGAAACTCATCTCAGGCCACTGAAACTCCTTGAATATCACTCCGAAGACACAAAGGAAGGCTTTCTCACCACCTTTTCCGCTTCCGGCACTTTCTCGGCACCTTTGGACCCAAGTTCTAGTTTTGGTCTCTTTTGGTCCCTTTTTGCTTACCTAAGAAAGGAAGTTGTGCGAAACTCGTCTCTGTGCAACCGAAATCCTTGAATATCACTCCGAAGACACAAAGGAAGGCTTTCTCACCACCATTTCCACTTCTCGCACTTTCAGGCGCCATTGGACCCAAGTTCCAGATTTTGTCTCTTTTGGTTCCTTTGCTTACCTGAGGAAGACGTCATAAACTCGTCTCAGGCCACTAAAACTCTTTCAATATCATGCCTAGCACTCAAAGGAAGGCTTTCCCACCACCTTTTTCCCTTCTGGCACTTTCTGGCGCCTTTGGACCCAAGTTCTAGTTTTGGTCTCTTTTGGTCCCTTTTTGCTTACCGGCAAAGGGAGACTTGCGAAACTCATCTCAGGCCACTAAAACTCCTTGAATATCACGTCTACGACTTAAAGGAAGTCTTTCCCACCACCTTCTCACATTCTGGCACTTTCTGGTGCCTTTGGACCCAAGTTATAATTTTGGTCTCTTTTGGTCCCTTTTGGTTACCGGCAAAGGAAGACGTGCGAAACTCATCTCAAGCCACTGAAACTCCTTGAATATCACTCCTAGAACTCAAAGGAAGGATTTCTCACCACCGTCTCCCCTTCTGGAACTTTCTGGCGCCTTTGGACCCAAGTTCCAGTTTTGGTCTCTTTTGGTTCCCTTTTGCTTACCGGCAAAGGGAGACTTGCGAAACTCATCTCAGGCCACTAAAACTCCTTGAATATCACGTCTACGACTTAAAGGAAGTCTTTCCCACCACCTTCTCACATTCTGGCACTTTCTGGTGCCTTTGGACCCAAGTTCCAGTTTTGGTCTCTTTTGGTTCCCTTTTGCTTACCGGCAAAGAAAGACGTGCGAAACTCGTCTCAGGCCACTAAAACTCCTTGAATATCACGCCTAGGACTTAAAGGAAGGCTTTCCCACCACCTTCTCACGTTCTGGCACTTTCTGGTGCCTTTGGACCCAAGTTCCAGTTTTGGTCTCTTTTGGTTCCCTTTTGCTTACCGACAAAGGGAGACTTGTGAAACTCGTCTCGTGCCACTAAAACTCCTTGAATATCACGCTTAGGACTCAAAGGAAGGCTTTCCCACCACCTTCTCCTTCGTCACTTTCTCGGCACCTTTGGACCCAAGTTCTAGTTTTGGTCTCTTTTGGTCCCTTTTTGCTTACTCTATAAAGGAAGTCGTGCGAAACTTCTTCTCAGGCCACTGAAACTCCTTGAATTTCACTCAAGACACAAAGGAAGGCTTTCCCACCACATTCTCACGTTCGGCACTTTCTCAAGTGCCTTTGGACCCAAGTTCCAGTTTTGGTCTCTTTTGGTTCCCTTTTGCTTACCGGCAAAGGAAGACGTGCGAAACTCGTCTTAACCCACTAAAACTCCTTGAATATCACTCCTAGAACTCAAAGGAAGGATTTCTCACCACCTTTTTCCCTTCTGGCACTTTCTGGCGCCTTTCGACCCAAGTTCCAGTTTTGGTCTCTTTTGGTCCCTTTTTGCTTACTGGCAAAGGGAGACTTGCGAAACTCGTCTCAGGCCACTAAAACTCCTTGAATATAACGTCTACGACTTAAAGGAAGGCTTTCCCACCACCTTCTCACATTCTGGCACTTTCTGGTGGCTTTGGACCCAAGTTCCGCTTTGGTCTCTTCTGGTTCCCTTTTGCTTACTGGCAAAGGGAGACTTGCGAAACTCGTCTCAGGCCACTAAAACTCTTTGAATATCACGCCTACAACTCAAAGGAAGGATTTCTCACCACCTTCTCCCCTTCTGTCACTTTCTGGCACCTTTGGACGCAAGTTCTAGTTTTGGTCTCTTTTGGTCCCTTTTTGCTTACCGGCTAAGGAAGTCGTGCGAAACTCTTCTCAGGCCACTGAAACTCCTTGAATATCACTCCTAAGACACAAAGGAAGGCTTTCCCACAACATTCTCACGTTCTGGCACTTTCTGGTGCTTTTGGACCCAAGTTCCAGTTTTGGTCTCTTTCGGTTCCCTTTTGCTTACCGGCAAAGGAAGATGTGCGAAACTCGTCTCAAGCCACTAAAACTCCTTGAATATCACTCCTTCAACTCAAAGGAAGGATTTCTCACCACCTTTTTCCTTTCTAGCACTTTCTAACGCCTTTCGACCCAAGTTCCAATTTTGGTCTCTTTTGGTCCTGTTTTGCTTATTGGCAAAGGGAGACTTGCGAAACTCGTCTCAGGGCACTAAAACTCCTTGAACATCACGTCTACGACTTAAAGGAAGGCTTTCCCACCACCTTCTCACATTCTGGCCATTTCTGGTGGCTTTGGACCCAAGTTCCAGTTTTGGTCTCTTTTGGTTCCCTTTTGCTTACCTGGCAAAGGAAGACGTGCGAAACTCGTCTCAAGCCACTGAAACTCCTTGAATATCACTCCTAGAACTCAAAGGAAGGATTTCTCACCACCTTCTCCCCTTCTGTCACTTTCTGGCACCTTTGGACGCAAGTTCTAGTTTTGGTCTCTTTTGGTCCCTTTTTGCTTACCGGCAAAGGAAGTCGTGCGAAACTCTTCTCAGGCCACTGAAACTCCTTGAATATCACTCCTAAGACACAAAGGAAGGCTTTCCCACCACATTCTCACGTTCTGGCACTTTCTGGTGCCTTTGGACCCAAGTTCCAGTTTTGGTCTCTTTTGGTTCCCTTTTGCTTACCAGGAAAGGAAGACGTGCGAAACTCGTCTCAAGCCACTAAAACTCCTTGAATATCACTCCTAGAACTCAAAGGAATGATTTCTCACCACCTTTTTCCCTTCTGGCACTTTCTGGTGCCTTTCGACCCAAGTTCCAGTTTTGGTCTCTTTTGGTCCCGTTTTGCTTACTAGCAAAGAGAGACTTGCAAAACTCGTCTTAGGTCACTAAAACTCTTTGAATATCACGCCTAGCACTTGAGAGAAGGCTTTCCCACCACCTTCTCATGTTCTGGCACTTTCTGGTTCCTTTGGATCCAAGTTCCAGTTTTGGTCTCTTTTGGTTCCCTTTTGCTTACCGGCAAAGGGAGACTTGCGAAACTCGTCTCAGGCCACTAAAACTCCTTGAATATCACGCCTAGGACTCAAAGGAAGGCTTTCCCACCACCTTCTCTCATTTTGGCAGTTTCTGGTGGCTTTGGCCCCAAGTTCCAGTTTTGGTCTCTTTGGTTCCCTTTTGCTTACCTAAGCAAATCTCAAGCCACCGAAACTCCTTGAATATCACTCCTAGAACTCAAAGGAAGGATTTCTCACCACCTTCTCCCCTTGTCACTTTCTCGGCACCTTTGGACCCAAGTTCCGGTTGTCTCTTTTGGTCCCTTTTTGCTTATCGGCAAAGGGAGACTTGCGAAACTCGTCTCGTGCCACTAAAACTCCTTGAATATCACGTCTACGACTTAAAGGAAGGCTTTCCCACCACCTTCTCACTTTCCGGCACTTTCGGTGGCTTTGGACCCAAGTTCCGGCTTTTGGTCTCTTTTGGTTCCCTTTTGCTTACCGGCAAAGGAAGACGTGCGAAACTCGTCTCAACCCACTAAAACTCCTTGAATATCACTCCTAGAACTCAAAGGAAGGATTTCTCACCACCTTTTTCCCTTCTGGCACTTTCGGCACCTTTCGACCCAAGTTCCAGCTTTTGGTCTCTTTTGGTCCCTTTTTGCTTATCGGCAAAGGGAGACTTGCGAAACTTGTCTCGGGCCACTAAAACTCCTTCAATATCACGTCTTCACGACTTAAAGGAAGGCTTTCCCACCACCTTCTCACATTCGGCACTTTTCGGTGGCTTTGGACCCAAGTTCCAGTTTTGGTCTCTTTTGGTTCCCTTTTGCTTACCGGCAAAGGGAGACTTGCGAAACTCGTCTCAGGCCACTAAAACTCTTTGAATATCACGCCTAGCACTTGCAAGAAGGCTTTCCCACCACCTTCTCACGTTCTGGCACTTTCTGGTGGCTTTGTACCCAAGTTCCAGTTTTGGTCTCTTTTGGTTCCCTTTTGCTTACTGGCAAAGGAAGACGTGCGAAACTCGTCTCAGGCCACTAAAACTCCTTGAATATCACGCCTAGGACTTAAAGGAAGGCTTTCCCACCACCTTCTCACGTTCTGGCACTTTCTGGTGCCTTTGGACCCAAGTTCCAGTTTTGGTCTCTTTTGGTTCCCTTTTGCTTACTAGCAAAGGGAGACTTGCAAAACTCGTCTCGAAGCCACTAAAACTCTTTGAATATCACGCCTAGCACTTGAAAGAAGGCTTTCCCACCACCTTCTCACGTTCTGGCACTTTCTGGTGCCTTTGGACCCAAGTTCCAGTTTTGGTCTCTTTTGGTTCCCTTTTACTTACCGGCAAAGGAAGACGTGCGAAACTTGTCTCAAGCCACTAAAACTCCTTTAATATCACTCCTACAACTCAAAGGAAGGATTTCTCACCACCTTTTTCCCTTCTGCCACTTTCTGGCGCCTTTCGACCCAAGTTCCAGTTTTGGTCTCTTTTGGTCCTGTTTTGCTTACTGGCAAAGGGAGACTTGCGAAACTCGTCTCAGGCCACTAAAACTCCTTGAATATCACGTCTACGACTTAAAGGAAGGCTTTCCCTCCACCTTCTCACGTTCTGGCACTTTCTGGTGCCTTTGGACCCAAGTTCCAGTTTTGGTCTCTTTTGGTTCCCTTTTGCTTACCGGCAAAGGAAGACGTGCGAAACTCGTCTCAAGCCATTGAAACTCCTTGAATATAACTCCTAGAACTCATTGGAAGGATTTCTCACCACCTTCTCCCCTTCTGTCACTTTCTGGCACCTTTGGACGCAAGTTCTAGTTTTGGTCTCTTTTGGTCCCTTTTTGCTTACCGGCTAAGGAAGTCGTGCGAAACTCTTCTCAGGCCACTGAAACTCCTTGAATATCACTCCTAAGACACAAAGGAAGGCTTTCCCACAACATTCTCACGTTCTGGCACTTTCTGGTGCTTTTGGACCCAAGTTCCAGTTTTGGTCTCTTTCGGTTCCCTTTTGCTTACCGGCAAAGGAAGATGTGCGAAACTCGTCTCAAGCCACTAAAACTCCTTGAATATCACTCCTTCAACTCAAAGGAAGGATTTCTCACCACCTTTTTCCTTTCTAGCACTTTCTAACGCCTTTCGACCCAAGTTCCAATTTTGGTCTCTTTTGGTCCTGTTTTGCTTATTGGCAAAGGGAGACTTGCGAAACTCGTCTCAGGCCACTAAAACTCCTTGAATATCACGTCTACGACTTAAAGGAAGGCTTTCCCACCACCTTCTCACATTCTGGCCATTTCTGGTGGCTTTGGACCCAAGTTCCAGTTTTGGTCTCTTTTGGTTCCCTTTTGCTTACCGGCAAAGGAAGACGTGCGAAACTCGTCTCAAGCCACTGAAACTCCTTGAATATCACTCCTAGAACTCAAAGGAAGGATTTCTCACCACCTTCTCCCCTTCTGTCACTTTCTGGCACCTTTGGACGCAAGTTCTAGTTTTGGTCTCTTTTGGTCCCTTTTTGCTTACCGGCAAAGGAAGTCGTGCGAAACTCTTCTCAGGCCACTGAAACTCCTTGAATATCACTCCTAAGACACAAAGGAAGGCTTTCCCACCACATTCTCACGTTCCGGCACTTTTCGGTGCCTTTGGACCCAAGTTCCAGTTTTGGTCTCTTTTGGTTCCCTTTTGCTAACCGGCAAAGGAAGACGTGCGAAACTCGTCTCAAGCCACTAAAACTCCTTGAATATCACTCCTAGAACTCAAAGGAATGATTTCTCACCACCTTTTTCCCTTCTGGCACTTTCTGGCGCCTTTCGACCCAAGTTCCAGTTTTGGTCTCTTTTGGTCCCGTTTTGCTTACTAGCAAAGAGAGACTTGCAAAACTCGTCTTAGGTCACTAAAACTCTTTGAATATCACGCCTAGCACTTGAGAGAAGGCTTTCCCACCACCTTCTCATGTTCTGGCACTTTCTGGTGCCTTTGGATCCAAGTTCCAGTTTTGGTCTCTTTTGGTTCCCTTTTGCTTACCGGCAAAGGGAGACTTGCGAAACTCGTCTCAGGCCACTAAAACTCCTTGAATATCACGCCTAGGACTCAAAGGAAGGCTTTCCCACCACCTTCTCTCATTTTGGCAGTTTCTGGTGGCTTTGGACCCAAGTTCCAGTTTTGGTCTCTTTTGGTTCCCTTTTGCTTACCGGCAAAGGAAGACGTGCGAAACACGTCTCAAGCCACTGAAACTCCTTGAATATCACTCCTAGAACTCAAAGGAAGGATTTCTCACCACCTTCTCCCCTTCTGTCACTTTCCTCGGCACCTTTGGACCCAAGTTCCCAGCTTTGTCTCTTTTGGTCCCTTTTTGCTTATTGGCAAAGTGGAGACTTGCGAAACTCGTCTCAGGCCACTAAAACTCCTTGAATATCACGTCTACGACTTAAAGGAAGGCTTTCCCACCACCTTCTCACTTTCTGGCACTTTCTGGTGGCTTTGGACCCAAGTTCCAGTTTTGGTCTCTTTTGGTTCCCTTTTGCTTACCGGCAAAGGAAGACGTGCGAAACTCGTCTCAACCCACTAAAACTCCTTGAATATCACTCCTAGAACTCAAAGGAAGGATTTCTCACCACCTTTTTCCCTTCTGGCACTTTCTGGCACCTTTCGACCCAAGTTCCAGTTTTGGTCTCTTTTGGTCCCTTTTTGCTTACTGGCAAAGGGAGACTTGCGAAACTTGTCTCAGGCCACTAAAACTCCTTCAATATCACGTCTACGACTTAAAGGAAGGCTTTCCCACCACCTTCTCACATTCTGGCACTTTCTGGTGGCTTTGGACCCAAGTTCCAGTTTTGGTCTCTTTTGGTTCCCTTTTGCTTACATGCAAAGGGAGACTTGCGAAACTCGTCTCAGGCCACTAAAACTCTTTGAATATCACGCCTAGCACTTGCAAGAAGGCTTTCCCACCACCTTCTCACGTTCTGGCACTTTCTGGTGGCTTTGTACCCAAGTTCCAGTTTTGGTCTCTTTTGGTTCCCTTTTGCTTACTGGCAAAGGAAGACGTGCGAAACTCGTCTCAGGCCACTAAAACTCCTTGAATAGCACGCCTAGGACTTAAAGGAAGGCTTTCCCACCACCTTCTCACGTTCTGGCACTTTCTGGTGCCTTTGGACCCAAGTTCCAGTTTTGGTCTCTTTTGGTTCCCTTTTGCTTACTAGCAAAGGGAGACTTGCAAAACTCGTCTCAGGCCACTAAAACTCTTTGAATATCACGCCTAGCACTTGAAAGAAGGCTTTCCCACCACCTTCTCACGTTCTGGCACTTTCTGGTGCCTTTGGACCCAAGTTCCAGTTTTGGTCTCTTTTGGTTCCCTTTTACTTACCGGCAAAGGAAGACGTGCGAAACTTGTCTCAAGCCACTAAAACTCCTTGAATATCACTCCTACAACTCAAAGGAAGGATTTCTCACCACCTTTTTCCCTTCTGCCACTTTCTGGCGCCTTTCGACCCAAGTTCCAGTTTTGGTCTCTTTTGGTCCTGTTTTGCTTACTGGCAAAGGGAGACTTGCGAAACTCGTCTCAGGCCACTAAAACTCCTTGAATATCACGTCTACGACTTAAAGGAAGGCTTTCCCTCCACCTTCTCACGTTCTGGCACTTTCTGGTGCCTTTGGACCCAAGTTCCAGTTTTGGTCTCTTTTGGTTCCCTTTTGCTTACCGGCAAAGGAAGACGTGCGAAACTCGTCTCAAGCCATTGAAACTCCTTGAATATAACTCCTAGAACTCATTGGAAGGATTTCTCACCACCTTCTCCCCTTCTGTCACTTTCTGGCACCTTTGGACGCAAGTTCTAGTTTTGGTCTCTTTTGGTCCCTTTTGCTTACCGGCTAAGGAAGTCGTGCGAAACTCTTCTCGTGCCACTGAAACTCCTTGAATATCACTCCTAAGACACAAAGGAAGGCTTTCCCACAACATTCTCACGTTCTGGCACTTTCTGGTGCTTTTGGACCCAAGTTCCAGTTTTGGTCTCTTTCGGTTCCCTTTTGCTTACCGGCAAAGGAAGATGTGCGAAACTCGTCTCAAGCCACTAAAACTCCTTGAATATCACTCCTTCAACTCAAAGGAAGGATTTCTCACCACCTTTTTCCTTTCTAGCACTTTCTAACGCCTTTCGACCCAAGTTCCAATTTTGGTCTCTTTTGGTCCCGTTTTGCTTACTGGCAAAGGGAGACTTGCGAAACTCGTCTCAGGCCACTAAAACTCCTTGAATATCACGTCTACGACTTAAAGGAAGGCTTTCCCACCACCTTCTCACATTCTGGCCATTTCTGGTGGCTTTGGACCCAAGTTCCAGTTTTGGTCTCTTTTGGTTCCCTTTTGCTTACCGGCAAAGGAAGACGTGCGAAACTCGTCTCAGGCCACTGAAACTCCTTGAATATCACTCCTAGCACTCAAAGGAAGGATTTCTCACCACCTTCTCCCCTTCGTCACTTTCGGCACCTTTGGACGCAAGTTCTAGTTTTGGTCTCTTTTGGTCCCTTTTTGCTTACCGCAAAGGAAGTCGTGCGAAACTCTTCTCAGGCCACTGAAACTCCTTGAATATCACTCCTAAGACACAAAGGAAGGCTTTCCCACCACATTCTCACGTTCTGGCACTTTCTGGTGCCTTTGGACCCAAGTTCCAGTTTTGGTCTCTTTTGGTTCCCTTTTGCTAACAGGCAAAGGAAGACGTGCGAAACTCGTCTCAAGCCACTAAAACTCCTTGAATATCACTCCTAGAACTCAAAGGAATGATTTCTCACCACCTTTTTCCCTTCTGGCACTTTCTGGCGCCTTTCGACCCAAGTTCCAGTTTTGGTCTCTTTTGGTCCCGTTTTGCTTACTAGCAAAGAGAGACTTGCAAAACTCGTCTTAGGTCACTAAAACTCTTTGAATATCACGCCTAGCACTTGAGAGAAGGCTTTCCCACCACCTTCTCATGTTCTGGCACTTTCTGGTGCCTTTGGATCCAAGTTCCAGTTTTGGTCTCTTTTGGTTAACTTTTGCTTACCGGCAAAGGGAGACTTGCGAAACTCGTCTCAGGCCACTAAAACTCCTTGAATATCACGCCTAGGACTCAAAGGAAGGCTTTCCCACCACCTTCTCTCATTTTGGCAGTTTCTGGTGGCTTTGGACCCAAGTTCCGCTTTGGTCTCTTTTGGTTCCCTTTTGCTTATCGGCAAAAGGAAGACGTGCGAAACACGTCTCAAGCCACCGAAACTCCTTGAATATCACTCCTAGAACTCAAAGGAAGGATTTCTCACCACCTTCTCCCCTTCGTCACTTTCGGCACCTTTGGACCCAAGTTCCGCTGCCTCTTTTGGTCCCTTTTGCTTACTGGCAAAGGGAGACTTGCGAAACTCGTCTCAGGCCACTAAAACTCCTTGAATATCACGTCTACGACTTAAAGGAAGGCTTTCCCACCACCTTCTCACTTTCTGGCACTTTCTGGTGGCTTTGGACCCAAGTTCCAGTTTTGGTCTCTTTTGGTTCCCTTTTGCTTACAGGCAAAGGAAGACGTGCGAAACTCGTCTCAACCCACTAAAACTCCTTGAATATCACTCCTAGAACTCAAAGGAAGGATTTCTCACCACCTTTTTCCCTTCTGGCACTTTCTGGCACCTTTCGACCCAAGTTCCAGTTTTGGTCTCTTTTGGTCCCTTTTTGCTTACTGGCAAAGGGAGACTTGCGAAACTTGTCTCAGGCCACTAAAACTCCTTCAATATCACGTCTACGACTTAAAGGAAGGCTTTCCCACCACCTTCTCACATTCTGGCACTTTCTGGTGGCTTTGGACCCAAGTTCCAGTTTTGGTCTCTTTTGGTTCCCTTTTGCTTACCGGCAAAGGGAGACTTGCGAAACTCGTCTCAGGCCACTAAAACTCTTTGAATATCACGCCTAGCACTTGCAAGAAGGCTTTCCCACCACCTTCTCACGTTCTGGCACTTTCTGGTGGCTTTGTACCCAAGTTCCAGTTTTGGTCTCTTTTGGTTCCCTTTTGCTTACTGGCAAAGGAAGACGTGCGAAACTCGTCTCAGGCCACTAAAACTCCTTGAATAGCACGCCTAGGACTTAAAGGAAGGCTTTCCCACCACCTTCTCACGTTCTGGCACTTTCGGTGCCTTTGGACCCAAGTTCCAGTTTTGGTCTCTTTTGGTTCCCTTTTGCTTACTAGCAAAGGGAGACTTGCAAAACTCGTCTCAGGCCACTAAAACTCTTTGAATATCACGCCTAGCACTTGAAAGAAGGCTTTCCCACCACCTTCTCACGTTCTGGCACTTTCTGGTGCCTTTGGACCCAAGTTCCAGTTTTGGTCTCTTTTGGTTCCCTTTTACTTACCGGCAAAGGAAGACGTGCGAAACTTGTCTCAAGCCACTAAAACTCCTTGAATATCACTCCTACAACTCAAAGGAAGGATTTCTCACCACCTTCTCCCCTTCTGTCACTTTCTGGCACCTTTGGACGCAAGTTCTAGTTTTGGTCTCTTTTGGTCCCTTTTTGCTTACCGGCTAAGGAAGTCGTGCGAAACTCTTCTCAGGCCACTGAAACTCCTTGAATATCACTCCTAAGACACAAAGGAAGGCTTTCCCACAACATTCTCACGTTCTGGCACTTTCTGGTGCTTTTGGACCCAAGTTCCAGTTTTGGTCTCTTTTGGTTCCCATTTGCTTACCGGCAAAGGAAGACGTGCGAAACTCGTCTCAAGCCACTGAAACTCCTTGAATATCACTCCTACAACTCAAAGGAAGGATTTCTCACCACCTTTTTCCCTTCTGGCACTTTCTGGCGCCTTTCGACCCAAGTTCCAGTTTTGGTCTCTTTTGGTCCCGTTTTGCTTACTGGCAAAGGGAGACTTGCGAAACTCGTCTCAGGCCACTAAAACTCCTTGAATATCACGTCTACGACTTAAAGGAAGGCTTTCCCACCACCTTCTCACATTTTGGCCATTTCTGGTGGCTTTGGACCCAAGTTCCAGTTTTGGTCTCTTTTGGTTCCCTTTTGCTTACCGGCAAAGGAAGACGTGCGAAACTCGTCTCAAGCCACTGAAACTCCTTGAATATCACTCCTAGAACTCAAAGGAAGGATTTCTCACCACCTTCTCCCCTTCTGTCACTTTCTGGCACCTTTGGACCCAAGTTCTAGTTTTGGTCTCTTTTGCTCCCTTTTTGCTTACCGGCAAAGGAAGTCGTGCGAAACTCTTCTCAGGCCACTGAAACTCCTAGAATATCACTCCTAAGACACAAAGGAAGGCTTTCCCACCACATTCTCACGTTCTGGCACTTTCGGTGCCTTTGGACCCAAGTTCCAGCTTTCTTTGGTCTCTTTTGGTTCCCTTTTGCTAACCGGCAAAGGAAGACGTGCGAAACTCGTCTCAAGCCACTAAAACTCCTTGAATATCACTCCTAGAACTCAAAGGAATGATTTCTCACCACCTTTTTCCCTTCTGGCACTTTCTGGCGCCTTTCGACCCAAGTTCCAGTTTTGGTCTCTTTTGGTCCCGTTTTGCTTACTGGCAAAGGGAGACTTGCGAAACTCGTCTCAGGCCACTAAAACTCCTTGAATATCACGTCTACGACTTAAAGGAAGGCTTTCCCACCACCTTCTCACATTCTGGCACTTCCTGGTGGCTTTGGACCCAAGTTCCAGTTTTGGTCTCTTTTGGTTCCATTTTGCTTACTGGCAAAGGAAGACGTGCGAAACTCGTCTCAGGCCACAAAAACTCCTTGAATATCACGCCTAGGAGTTAAAGGAAGGCTTTCCCACCACCTTCTCACGTTCTGGCACTTTCTGGTGCCTTTGGACCCAAGTTCCAGTTTTGGTCTCCTTTGGTTCCCTTTTGCTTACTGGCATAGGGAGACTTGCGAAACTCGTCTCAGGCCACTAAAACTCTTTGAATATCATGCCTAGCACTTTAAAGAAGGCTTTCCCACCACCTTCTCACGTTCTGGCACTTTCTGGTGCCTTTGGACCCAAGTTCCAGTTTTGGTCTCTTTTGGTTCCCTTTTGCTTACCTAAGAAAGGAAGACGTGCGAAACTCATCTCAAGCCACTAAAACTCCTTGAATATCACTCCTACAACTCAAAGGAAGGATTTCTCACCACCTTTTTCCCTTCTGGCACTTTCTGCCGCCTTTCGACCCAAGTTCCAGTTTTGGTCTCTTTTGGTCCCGTTTTGCTTACTGGCAAAGGGAGACTTGCGAAACTCGTCTCAGGCCACTAAAACTCCTTGAATATCACGCCTAGGACTCAAAGGAAGGCTTTCCCACCACCTTCTCTCATTTTGGCAGTTTCTGGTGGCTTTGGACCCAAGTTCCAGTTTTGGTCTCTTTTGGTTCCCTTTTGCTTACCGGCAAAGGAAGACGTGCGAAACTCGTCTCAAGCCACTGAAACTCCTTGAATATCACTCCTAGAGCTCAAAGGAAGGATTTCTCACCACCTTCTCCCTTCGTCACTTTCTCGGCACCTTTGGACCCAAGTTCTAGTTTTGGTCTCTTTTGGTCCCTTTTTGCTTACGAAGCAAAGGAAGTCGTGCGAAACTCTTCTCAGGCCACTGAAACTCCTTGAATATCACTCCTAAGACACAAAGGAAGGCTTTCCCATCACCATCTCACGTTCTGGCACATTCTGGTGCCTTTGGACCCAAGTTCCAGGTTTGGTCTCTTTTGGTTCCCTTTTGCTTACCTAAGAAGGAAGACGTGCGAAACTTGTCTCAAGCCACTAAAACTCCTTGATAATCACTCCTACAACTCAAAGGAAGGATTTCTCACCACCTTTTTCCCTTCTGGCACTTTCTGGCGCCTTTCGACCCAAGTTCTAGTTTTGGTCTCTTTTGGTCGCGTTTTGCTTACTCGCAAAGGGAGACTTGAGAAACTCGTCTCAGGCCACTAAAACTCCTTGAATATCACGTCTACGACTTAAAGGAAGGCTTTCCCACCACCTTCTCACATTCTGGCCATTTCTGGTGGCTTTGGACCCAAGTTCCAGTTTTGGTCTCTTTTGGTTCCCTTTCGCTTACCGGCAAAGGAAGACGTGCGAAACTCGTCTCAAGCCACTGAAACTCCTTGAATATCACTCCTAGCACTCAAAGGAAGGATTTCTCACCACCTTCTCCCCTTCTGTCACTTTCTGGCACCTTTGGACCCAAGTTCTAGTTTTGGTATCTTTTGGTCCCTTTTTGCTTACCGGCAAAGTAAGTCGTGCGAAACTCTTCTCAGGCCAATGAAACTCCTTGAATATCACTCCTAAGACACAAAGGAAGGCTTTCCCACCACATTCTCACGTTCTGGCACTTTCTGGTGCCTTTGGACCCAAGTTCCAGTTTTGGTCTCTTTTGGTTCCCTTTTTCTTACTGGCAAAGGGAGACTTGCGAAACTCGTCTCAGGCCACTAAAACTCTTTGAATATCACACCTAGCACTTGCAAGAAGGCTTTCCCACCACCATCTCACGTTCTGGCACTTTCTGGTGGCTTTGTACCCAAGTTCCAGTTTTGGTCTCTTTTCGTTCCCTTTTTCTTACCGGCAAAGGGAGACTTGCGAAACTCGTCTCAGGCCACTAAAACTCCTTGAATATCACGCCTAGGACTCAAAGGAAGGCTTTCCCACCACCTTCTCTCATTTTGGCAGTTTCTGGTGGCTTTGGACCCAAGTTCCAGTTTTGGTCTCTTTTGGTTCCCTTTTGCTTACCGGCAAAGGAAGACGTGCGAAACTCGTCTCAAGCCACTGAAACTCCTTGAATATCACTCCTAGAGCTCAAAGGAAGGATTTCTCACCACCTTCTCCCCTTCTGTCACTTTCTGGCACCTTTGGACCCAAGTTCTAGTTTTGGTCTCTTTTGGTCCCTTTTTGCTTACCGGCAAAGGAAGTCGTGCGAAACTCTTCTCAGGCCACTGAAACTCCTTGAATATCACTCCTAAGACACAAAGGAAGGCTTTCCCACCACCATCTCACGTTCTGGCACTTTCTGGTGCCTTTGGACCCAAGTTCCAGTTTTGGTCTCTTTTGGTTCCCTTTTGCTTACCGGCAAAGGAAGACGTGCGAAACTTGTCTCAAGCCACTAAAACTCCTTGATAATCACTCCTAGAGCTCAAAGGAAGGATTTCTCACCACCTTTTTCCCTTCTGGCACTTTCTGGCGCCTTTCGACCCAAGTTCCAGTTTTGGTCTCTTTTGGTCCCGTTTTGCTTACTGGCAAAGGGAGACTTGCGAAACTCGTCTCAGGCCACTAAAACTCCTTGAATATCACGCCTAGGACTCAAAGGAAGGCTTTCCCACCACCTTCTCTCATTTTGGCAGTTTCTGGTGGCTTTGGACCCAAGTTCCAGTTTTGGTCTCTTTTGGTTCCCTTTTGCTTACCGGCAAAGGAAGACGTGCGAAACTCGTCTCAAGCCACTGAAACTCCTTGAATATCACTCCTAGAGCTCAAAGGAAGGATTTCTCACCACCTTCTCCCCTTCTGTCACTTTCTGGCACCTTTGGACCCAAGTTCTAGTTTTGGTCTCTTTTGGTCCCTTTTTGCTTACCGGCAAAGGAAGTCGTGCGAAACTCTTCTCAGGCCACTGAAACTCCTTGAATATCACTCCTAAGACACAAAGGAAGGCTTTCCCACCACCATCTCACGTTCTGGCACTTTCTGGTGCCTTTGGACCCAAGTTCCAGTTTTGGTCTCTTTTGGTTCCCTTTTGCTTACCGGCAAAGGAAGACGTGCGAAACTTGTCTCAAGCCACTAAAACTCCTTGATAATCACTCCTACAACTCAAAGGAAGGATTTCTCACCACCTTTTTCCCTTCTGGCACTTTCTGGCGCCTTTCGACCCAAGTTCTAGTTTTGGTCTCTTTTGGTCGCGTTTTGCTTACTCGCAAAGGGAGACTTGAGAAACTCGTCTCAGGCCACTAAAACTCCTTGAATATCACGTCTACGACTTAAAGGAAGGCTTTCCCACCACCTTCTCACATTCTGGCCATTTCTGGTGGCTTTGGACCCAAGTTCCAGTTTTGGTCTCTTTTGGTTCCCTTTCGCTTACCGGCAAAGGAAGACGTGCGAAACTCGTCTCAAGCCACTGAAACTCCTTGAATATCACTCCTAGCACTCAAAGGAAGGATTTCTCACCACCTTCTCCCCTTCTGTCACTTTCTGGCACCTTTGGACCCAAGTTCTAGTTTTGGTATCTTTTGGTCCCTTTTTGCTTACCGGCAAAGTAAGTCGTGCGAAACTCTTCTCAGGCCAATGAAACTCCTTGAATATCACTCCTAAGACACAAAGGAAGGCTTTCCCACCACATTCTCACGTTCTGGCACTTTCTGGTGCCTTTGGACCCAAGTTCCAGTTTTGGTCTCTTTTGGTTCCCTTTTGCTTACCGGCAAAGGAAGATGTGCGAAACTCGTCTCAAGCCACTAAAACTCCTTGAATATCACTCCTTCAACTCAAAGGAAGGATTTCTCACCACCTTTTTCCCTTCTGGCACTTTCTGGCGCCTTTCGACCCAAGTTCCAATTTTGGTCTCTTTTGGTCCCGTTTTGCTTACTGGCAAAGGGAGAATTGCGAAACTCGTCTCAGGCCACTAAAACTCCTTGAATATCACGGCTACGACTTAAAGGAAGGCTTTCCCACCACCTTCTCACATTCTGGCCATTTCTGGTGGCTTTGGACCCAAGTTCCAGTTTTGGTCTCTTTTGGTTCCCTTTTGCTTACCGGCAAAGGAAGACGTGCGAAACTCGTCTCAGGCCACTAAAACTCCTTGAATATCACGCCTAGGACTTAAAGGAAGGCTTTCCCACCACCTTCTCACGTTCTGGCACTTTCTGGTGCCTTTGGACCCAAGTTCCAGTTTTGGTCTCTTTTGGTTCCCTTTTGCTTACTGGCAAAGGGAGACTTGCGAAACTCGTCTCAGGCCACTAAAACTCTTTGAATATCACGCCTAGCACTTGAAAGAAGGCTTTCCCACCACCTTCTCACGTTCTGGCACTTTCTGGTGCCTTTGGACCCAAGTTCCAGTTTTGGTCTCTTTTGGTTCCCTTGTGCTTACTGGCAAAGGGAGACTTGCGAAACTCGTCTCAGGCCACTAAAACTCCTTGAATATCACGTCTACGACTTAAAGGAATGCTTTCCCACCACCTTCTCACATTCTGGCCATTTCTGGTGGCTTTGGACCCAAGTTCCAGTTTTGGTCTCTTTTGGTTCCCTTTTGCTTACCGACAAAGGAAGACGTGCGAAACTCGTCTCAAGCCACTGAAACTCCTTGAATATCACTCCTAGAACTCAAAGGAAGGATTTCTCACCACCTTCTCCCCTTCTGTCACTTTCTGGCACCTTTGGACGCAAGTTCTAGTTTTGGTCTCTTTTGGTCCCTTTTTGCTTACCGGCAAAGGAAGTCGTGCGAAACTCTTCTCAGGCCACTGAAACTCCTTGAATATCACTCCTAGGACACAAAGGAAGGCTTTCCCACCACATTCTCACGTTCTGGCACTTTCTGGTGCCTTTGGACCCAAGTTCCAGTTTTGGTCTCTTTTGGTTCCCTTTTGCTTACCGGCAAAGGAAGATGTGCGAAACTCGTCTCAAGCCACTAAAACTCCTTGAATATCACTCCTTCAACTCAAAGGAAGGATTTCTCACCACCTTTTTCCCTTCTGGCACTTTCTGGCGCCTTTCGACCCAAGTTCCAATTTTGGTCTCTTTTGGTCCCGTTTTGCTTACTGGCAAAGGAAGACTTGTGAAACTCGTCTCAGGCCACTAAAACTCCTTTAATATCACGTCTACGACTTAAAGGAAGGCTTTCCCACCACCTTCACACATTCTGGCCATTTCTGGTGGCTTTGGACCCAAGTTCCAGTTTTGCTCTCTTTTGGTTCCCTTTTGCTTACCGGCAAAGGAAGACGTGCGAAACTCGTCTCAAGCCACTGAAACTCCTTGAATATCACTCCTAGAACTCAAAGGAAGGATTTCTCACCACCTTCTCCCCTTCTGTCACTTTCTGGCACCTTTGGACCCAAGTTCTAGTTTTGGTATCTTTTGGTCCTTTTTTGCTTACCGGCAAAGGAAGACGTGCGAAACTCGTCTCAAGCCTCTGAAACTCCTTGAATATCACTCCTAGAACTCAAAGGAAGGATTTCGCACCACCTTCTCCCCTTCTGTCACTTTCTGGCCCCTTTGACCCAAGTTCCAGTTTTGGTCTCTTTTGGTCCCTTTTTGCTTACTGGCAAAGGAAGACGTGCGAAACTGGTCTCAAGCCACTGAAACTCCTTGAATATCACACCTAGAACTCAAAGGAAGGATTTCGCACCACCTTCTCCCCTTCTGTCACTTTCTGGCCCCTTTGACCCAAGTTCCAGTTTTGGTCTCTTTTGGTCCCTTTTTGCTTACTGGCAAAGGAAGACGTGCGAAACTGGTCTCAAGCCACTGAAACTCCTTGAATATCACTCCTAGAACTCAAAGGAAGGATTTCTCACCACCTTCTCCCCTTCTGGCACTTTCTGGCGCCTTTGGACCCAAGTTCCAGTTTTGGTCTCTTTTGGTTCCCTTTTGCTTACCGGCAAAGGAAGACGTGCGAAACTCATCTCAGGCCACTAAAACTCCTTGAATATCACGCCTAGGAATCAAAGGAAGGCTTTCCCACCACCTTCTCGCGCTCTGGCACTTTCTGGTGCCTTTGGACCCAAGTTCCAGTTTTGGTCTCTTTTGGTTCCCTTTTGCTTACCGGCAAAGGAAGACGTGCGAAACTCGTCTCAAGCCACTGAAACTCCTTGAATATTACTCCTAGAACTCAAAGGAAGGATTTCTCAACACCTTTTTCCCCTCTGGCACTTTCTGGCGCCTTTCGACCCAAGTTCCAGTTTTGGTCTCTTTTGGTCCCTTTTTGCTTACCGGCAAAGGAAGTTGTGCGAAACTCGTCTCAGGACTCTGAAATCCTTGAATATCACTCCGAAGACACAAAGGAAGGCTTTCTCACCACCTTTTCCGCTTCTGGCACTTTCTGGTGCCTTTGGAACCAAGTTCCAGTTTTGGTCTCTTTTGGTTCCCTTTTGCTTACCGGCAAAGGAAGACGTGCGAAACTGGTCTCAAGCTACTGAAACTCCTTGAATATCACTCCTAGAACTCAAAGGAAGGATTTCTCACCACCTTCTCCCCTTCTGCCACTTTCTGGCGCCTTTGGACCCAAGTTCCAGTTTTGGTCTCTTTTGGTCCCTTTTTGCTTACTGGCAAAGGGACACTTGCGAAACTCGTCTCAGGCCACTAAATCTCCTTAAATATCACGCCTAGGACTCAAAGGAAGGCTTTCCCACCACCTTCTCACGTTCTGGCACTTTCTGGTGCCTTTGGATCCAAGTTCCAGTTTTGGTCTCTTTTGGTTCCCTGTTGCATACCGGCAAAGAAGGACGTGCAAAACTCGTCTCAGGCCACTAAAACTCCTTGAATATCACGCCTAGGACTCAAAGGAAGGCTTTCCCACCACCTTCCCGCGTTCTGGCACTTTCTGGTGCCTTTGGACCCAAGTTCCAGTTTTGGTCTTTTTTGGTTCCCTTTTGCTTATCGGCAAAGCAAGACGTGCGAAACTCGTCTCAAGCCACTGAAACTCCTTGAATATCACTCCGAAGACACAAAGGAAGGATTTCTCACCACCTTCTCCCCTTCTGGCACTTTCTGGCGCCTTTGGACCCAAGTTCCAGTTTTGGTCTCTTTTGGTTCCCTTTTGCTTACCGGGAAAGGAAGACGTGCGAAACTCGTCTCAAGCCACTGAAACTCCTTGAATATCACTCCTAGAACTCAAAGGAAGGATTTCTCAACACCTTTTTCCCCTCTGGCACTTTCTGGCGCCTTTCGACCCAAGTTCCAGTTTTGGTCTCTTTTGGTCCCTTTTAGCTTACCGGCAAAGGAAGTTGTGCGAAACTCGTCTCAGAACTCTGAAATCCTTGAATATCACTCCGAAGACACAAAGGAAGGCTTTCTCACCACCTTTTCCGCTTCTGGCACTTTCTGGTGCCTTTGGAACCAAGTTCCAGTTTTGGTCTCTTTTGGTTCCCTTTTGCTTACCGGCAAAGGAAGACGTGCGAAACTCGTCTCAAGCCACTGAAACTCCTTGAATATCACTCCTAGAACTCAAAGGAAGGATTTCTCACCACCTTCTCCCCTTCTGGCACTTTCTGGCGCCTTTGGACCCAAGTTCTAGTTTTGGTCTCTTTTGGTTCCCTTTTGCTTACCGGCAAAGGAAGACGTGCAAAACTCGTCTCAGGCCAGTAAAACTCCTTGAATATCACGCGTAGGACTTAAAGGAAGGCTTTCCCACCACCTTCTCACGTTCTGGCACTTTCTGGTGCCTTTGGATCCAAGTTCTAGTCTTGGTCTTTTTTGGTTCCCTTTTGCATACCGGCAAAGAAAGACGTGCGAAACTCGTCTCAGGCCACTAAAACTCCTTAAATATCACGCCGAGGACTCAAAGGAAGGCTTTCCCACCACCTTCTCGCGTTCTGGCACTTTCTGGTGCCTTTGGACCCAAGTTCCAGTTTTGGTCTTTTTTGGTTCCCTTTTGCTTACTGGCAAAGCAAGACGTGCAAAACTCGTCTCAAGCCACTGAAACTCCTTGAATATCACTCTGAAGACACAAAGGAAGGATTTCTCACCACCTTCTCCCCTTCTGGCACTTTCTGGCGCCTTTGGACCCAAGTTCCAGTTTTGGTCTCTTTTGGTTCCCGTTTGCTTACCGGCAAAGGAAGACGTGCGAAACTCATCTCAGGCCACTAAAACTCTTTGAATATCACGCCTAGGACTCAAAGGAAGGCTTTCCCACCGCCTTCTCACGTTTTGGCTCTTTCTGGTGCCTTTGGACCCATGTTCCAGTTTTGGTCTCTTTTGGTTCCCTTTTTGCTTACTGGCAAAGGGAGACTTGCGAAACTCGTCTCAGGCAACTAACACGCCTTGAATATCACGTCTACGACTTAAAAGAAGGCTTTCCCACCACCTTCTCACATTCAGGCACTTTCTGGTGCCTTTGGACCCAAGTTCCAGTTTTGGTCTCTTTTGGTTCCCTTGTGCTTACTGGAAAAGGGAGACTTGCGAAACTCGTATCAGGCCACTAAAACTCTTTGAATATCACGCTTAGGACTCAAAGGAAGGCTTTCCCACCACCTTCTCACGTTCTGGCACCTTCTGGTGCCTTTGGACCCAAGTTCCAGTTTTGGTCTCTTTTGGTTCCCTTTTGCTTACTGGCAAAGTAAGACGAGCGAAACTCGTCTCAAGCCACTGAAACTCCTTGAATATCACTCCTAGAACTTAAAGGAAGGACTTCTCAGCACCTTCTCCCCTTTTGTCACTTTTTGGCACCTTTGGACCCAAGTTCTAGTTTTGGTCTCTTTTGGTTCCCTTTTGCTTACCGGCAAAGGAAGACGTGCGAAACTCGTCTCAGGCCACTAAAACTCCTTGAATATCACGCCTAGGACTTAAAGGGAGGCTTTCCCACCACCTTCTCACATTCTGGCACTTTCTGGTGCCTTTGGACCCAAGTTCCAGTTTTGGTCTCTTTTGGTTCCCTTTTGCTTACCGGCAAAGGAAGACGTGCGAAACTCGTTTCAAGCCACTGAAACTCCTTGAATATCACTCCTAGAACTCAAAGGAAGGATTTCTCACCACCTTCTCCCCTTCTGTCACTTTCTGGCACCTTTGACCCAAGTTCTAGTTTTGGTCTCATTTGGTCCCTTTTTGCTTATCGGCAAAGGAAGTCGTGCGAAACTCGTCTTAGGCCACTGATACTCCTTGAATATCACTCCGAAGACACAAAGGAAGGCTTTCCCACCACATTCTCACGTTCGCGCACTTTCTCGTGCCCTTGGACCCATGTTCCAGTTTTGGTCTCTTTTGGTCCCTTTCTGCTTACTGGCAAAGGGAGACTTGCGAAACTCATCTCAGGCCACTAAAACTCCTTGAATATCACTCGAAGAACTCAAAGGAAGGATTTCTCACCACCTTTTCCCCTTCTGGCACTTTCTGGCGCCTTTGGACCCAAGTTCCAGTTTTGGTCTCTTTTGGTTCCCTTTTGCTTACCGGCAAAGGAAGACGTGCGAAACTCGTGTCAAGCCACTGACACTCCTTGAATATCACTCCTAGAACTCAAAGGAAGGATTTCTCAACACCTTCTCCCCTTCTGGCACTTTCTGGCGCCTTTCGACCCAAGTTCCAGTTTTGGTCTCTTTTGGTCCCTTTTTGCATACTGGCAAAGGGAGACTTGCGAAAATCGTCTCAGGCAACTAACACTCCTTGAATATCACGTCTAAGACTTAAAAGAAGGCTTTCCCACCACCTTCTCACATTCAGGCACTTTCTGGTGCCTTTGGACCCAAGTTCCAGTTTTGGTCTCTTTTGGTTCCCTTTTGCTTACCGGCAAAGGAAGACGTGCGAAACTCGTCTCAGGCCACTAAAACTCCTTGAATATCACGCCTAGGACTTAAAGGGCGGCTTTCCCACCACCTTCTCACATTCTGGCACTTTCTGGTGCCTTTGGACCCAAGTTCCAGTTTTGGTCTCTTTTGGTTCCCTTTTGCTTACCGGCAAAGGAAGACGTGCGAAACTCGTATCAAGCCACTGAAACTCCTTGAATATCACTCCTAGAACTCAAAGGAAGGATTTCTCACCACCTTCTCCCCTTCTGTCACTTTCTGGCACCTTTGACCCAAGTTCTAGTTTTGGTCTCATTTGGTCCCTTTTTGCTTATCGGCAAAGGAAGTCGTGCGAAACTCGTCTTAGGCCACTGAAATCCTTGAATATCACTCCGAAGACACAAAGGAAAGCTTTCTCACCACCTTTTCCGCTTCTGGCACTTTTTGGCGCCTTTGGACCCAAGTTCCAGTTTTCGTCTCTTTTGGTTCCCTTTTCCTTTCCGGCAAAGGAAGACGTGCGAAACTCGTTTCAAGCCACTGAAACTCCTTGAATATCACTCCTAGAACTCAAAGGAAGGATTTCTCACCACCTGCTCCCCTTCTGTCACTTTCTGGCACCTTTGGACCCAAGTTCTAGTTTTGGTCTATTTTGGTTCCCTTTTGCTTAGTGGCAAAGGAAGACGTGCGAAACTCGTCTCAAGCAACTGAAACTCCTTGAATATCACTCCTAGAACTCAAAGGAAGAGTTTCTCACCACCTTCTCCCCTTCTGGCACTTTCTGGCGCCTTTGGACCCAAGTTCCAGTTTTGGTCTCTTTTGGTCCCTTTCTGCTTACTGGCAAAGGGAGACTTGCGAAACTCGTCTCAGGCCACTAAATCTCCTTGAATATCACGGCTAGGACTCAAAGGAAGGCTTTCCCACCACCTTCTCACGTTCTGGCACTTTCTGGTGCCTTTGGATCCAAGTTCCAGTTTTGGTCTCTTTTGGTTCCTTTTGCTTACCGGCAAAGCAAGACGTGCGAAACTCATCTCAGGCCACTAAAACTCTTTGAATATCACGCCTAGGACTCAAAGGAAGGCTTTCCCACCGCCTTCTCACGTTTTGGCTCTTTCTGGTGCCTTTGGACCCATGTTCCAGTTTTGGTCTCTTTTGGTTCCCTTTTTGCTTACTGGCAAAGGGAGACTTGCGAAACTCGTCTCAGGCAACTAACACGCCTTGAATATCACGTCTACGACTTAAAAGAAGGCTTTCCCACCACCTTCTCACATTCAGGCACTTTCTGGTGCCTTTGGACCCAAGTTCCAGTTTTGGTCTCTTTTGGTTCCCTTGTGCTTACTGGAAAAGGGAGACTTGCGAAACTCGTCTCAGGCCACTAAAACTCTTTGAATATCACGCTTAGGACTCAAAGGAAGGCTTTCCCACCACCTTCTCACGTTCTGGCACCTTCTGGTGCCTTTGGACCCAAGTTCCAGTTTTGGTCTCTTTTGGTTCCCTTTTGCTTACTGGCAAAGTAAGACGAGCGAAACTCGTCTCAAGCCACTGAAACTCCTTGAATATCACTCCTAGAACTTAAAGGAAGGACTTCTCAGCACCTTCTCCCCTTTTGTCACTTTTTGGCACCTTTGGACCCAAGTTCTAGTTTTGGTCTCTTTTGGTCCCTTTTTGCTTACCGGCAAAGGAAGTCGTGCGAAACTCATCTCAGGCCACTGATACTCCTTGAATATCACTCCGAAGACACAAAGGAAGGCTTTCCCACCACATTCTCACGTTCGCGCACTTTCTCGTGCCCTTGGACCCATGTTCCAGTTTTGGTCTCTTTTGGTCCCTTTCTGCTTACTGGCAAAGGGAGACTTGCGAAACTCATCTCAGGCCACTAAAACTCCTTGAATATCACTCGAAGAACTCAAAGGAAGGATTTCTCACCACCTTTTCCCCTTCTGGCACTTTCTGGCGCCTTTGGACCCAAGTTCCAGTTTTGGTCTCTTTTGGTTCCCTTTTGCTTACCGGCAAAGGAAGACGTGCGAAACTCGTGTCAAGCCACTGACACTCCTTGAATATCACTCCTAGAACTCAAAGGAAGGATTTCTCAACACCTTCTCCCCTTCTGGCACTTTCTGGCGCCTTTCGACCCAAGTTCCAGTTTTGGTCTCTTTTGGTCCCTTTTTGCATACTGGCAAAGGGAGACTTGCGAAACTCGTCTCAGGCAACTAACACTCCTTGAATATCACGCCTAGGACTTAAAGGGAGGCTTTCCCACCACCTTCTCACATTCTGGCACTTTCTGGTGCCTTTGGACCCAAGTTCCAGTTTTGGTCTCTTTTGGTTCCCTTTTGCTTACCGGCAAAGGAAGACGTGCGAAACTCGTATCAAGCCACTGAAACTCCTTGAATATCACTCCTAGAACTCAAAGGAAGGATTTCTCAACACCTTCTCCCCTTCTGGCACTTTCTGGCGCCTTTCGACCCAAGTTCCAGTTTTGGTCTCTTTTGGTTCCCTTTTGCTTACCGGCAAAGGAAGACGTGCGAAACTCGTCTCAGGCCACTAAAACTCCTTGAATATCACGCCTAGGACTTAAAGGGAGGCTTTCCCACCACCTTCTCACATTCTGGCACTTTCTGGTGCCTTTGGACCCAAGTTCCAGTTTTGGTCTCTTTTGGTTCCCTTTTGCTTACCGGCAAAGGAAGACGTGCGAAACTCGTATCAAGCCACTGAAACTCCTTGAATATCACTCCTAGAACTCAAAGGAAGGATTTCTCACCACCTTCTCCCCTTCTGTCACTTTCTGGCACCTTTGACCCAAGTTCTAGTTTTGGTCTCATTTGGTCCCTTTTTGCTTATCGGCAAAGGAAGTCGTGCGAAACTCGTCTTAGGCCACTGAAATCCTTGAATATCACTCCGAAGACACAAAGGAAAGCTTTCTCACCACCTTTTCCGCTTCTGGCACTTTTTGGCGCCTTTGGACCCAAGTTCCAGTTTTGGTCTCTTTTGGTTCCCTTTTGCTTACCGGCAAAGGAAGACGTGCGAAACTCGTCTCAAGCCACTGAAACTCCTTGAATATCACTCCTAGAACTCAAAGGAAGGATTTCTCACCACCTGCTCCCCTTCTGTCACTTTCTGGCACCTTTGGACCCAAGTTCTAGTTTTGGTCTATTTTGGTTCCCTTTTGCTTAGTGGCAAAGGAAGACGTGCGAAACTCGTCTCAAGCAACTGAAACTCCTTGAATATCACTCCTAGAACTCAAAGGAAGAGTTTCTCACCACCTTCTCCCCTTCTGGCACTTTCTGGCGCCTTTGGACCCAAGTTCCAGTTTTGGTCTCTTTTGGTCCCTTTCTGCTTACTGGCAAAGGGAGACTTGCGAAACTCGTCTCAGGCCACTAAATCTCCTTGAATATCACGGCTAGGACTCAAAGGAAGGCTTTCCCACCACCTTCTCACGTTCTGGCACTTTCTGGTGCCTTTGGATCCAAGTTCCAGTTTTGGTCTCTTTTGGTTCCTTTTGCTTACCGGCAAAGCAAGACGTGCGAAACTCGTCTCAAGCCACTGAAACTCCTTGAATATCACTCCTAGAACTCAAAGGAAGGATTTCTCAACACCTTTTTCCCCTCTGGCACTTTTTGGCGCCTTTCGACCCAAGTTCCAGTTCTGGTCTCTTTTGGTCCCTTTATGCTTACCGGCAAAGGAAGACGTGCGAAACTCGTCTCAAGCCACTGAAACTCCTTGAATATCACGCCTAGGTCTCAAAGGAAGGCTTTCCCACCACCTTCTCGTGTTCTGGCACTTTCTGGTGCCTTTGGACCCAAGTTCCAGTTTTGGTCTTTTTTGGTTCCCTTTTGCTTACCGGCAAAGCAAGACGTGCGAAACTCGTCTCAAGCCACTGAAACTCCGTGAATATCACTCCGAAGACACAAAGGAAGGATTTCTCACCACCTTCTCCCCTTCTGGCACTTTCTGGCGCCTTTGGACCCAAGTTCCAGTTTTGGTCTCTTTTGGTCCCTTTTTGCTTACTGGCAAAGGGAGACTTGCGAAACTCGTCTCAGGCCACTAAAACTCGTTGAATATCACGCCTACGACTTAAAGGAAGGCTTTCCCACCACCTTCTCACATTCCGGCACTTTCTGGTGCCTTTGGACCCAAGTTCTAGTTTTGGTCTCTTTTGGTTCCCTTTTGCTTACCAGCAAAGGAAGACATGCAAAACTCGTCTCAGGCCAGTAAAACTCCTTGAATATGACGCGTAGGACTTAAAGGAAGGCTTTCCCACCACCTTCTCACGTTCTGGCACTTTCTGGTGCCTTTGGACCCAAGTTCCAGTTTTGGTCTCTTTTGGTTCCCTTTTGCTTACCGGCAAAGGAAGACGTGCGAAACTCGTCTCACGCCACTGAAACTCCTTCAGTATCACTCCTAGAACTCAAAGGAAGGATTTATCACCACCTTCTACCCTTCTGGCACTTTCTGGCGCCTTTCGACCCAACTTCCAGTTTTGGTCCCTTTTGGTCCCTTTTTGGTTACTGGCAAAGGGAAACTTGCGAAACTCGTCTCAGGCCACTAAAACTCTTTGAATATCACGCCTAGGACTCAAAGGAAGGCTTTCCCATCGCCTTCTCACGTTCTGGCTCTTTGTGGTGCCTTTGGACCCATGTTCCAGTTTTGGTCTTTTTTGGTTCCCTTTTGCTTACCGGCAAAGCAAGACGTGCGAAACTGGTCTCAAGCCACTGAAACTCCTTGAATATCACTCCTAGAACTCAAAGGAAGGATTTCTCACCACCTTCTCCCCTTCTGGCACTTTCTGGCGCCTTTGGACTCATGTTCCAGTTTTGGTCTCTTTTGGTTCCCTTTTGCTTACCGGCAAAGGAAGACGTGTGAAACTCGTCTCAAGCCACTGAAACTCCTTGAATATCACTCCTAGAACTCAAAGGAAAGCTTTCCCACCACCTTCTCACATTCTGGCACTTTCTGGTGCCTTTGGACCCAAGTTCTAGTTTTGGTCTTTTTTGGTTCCCTTTTCCTTACCGGCAAAGGAAGACGTGCAAAACTTGTCTCAGGCCAGTAAAACTCCTTCAATATCACGCGTAGGACTTAAAGGAAGGCTTTCCCACCACCTTCTCACGTTCTGGCACTTTCTGGTGCCTTTGGACCCAAGTTCCAGTTTTGGTCTCTTTTCGTTCCCTTTTGCTTACCGGCAAAGGAAGACGTGCGAAACTCGTCTCACGCCACTGAAACTCCTTCAGTATCACTCCTAGAACTCAAAGGAAGGATTTCTCACCAACTTCTACCCTTCTGGCACTTTCTGGCGCCTTTCGACCCAACTTCTAGTTTTGGTCTCTTTTGGTCCCTTTTTGCTTACTGGCAAAGGGAAACTTGCGAAACTCGTCTCAGGCCACTAAAACTCTTTGAATATCACGCCTAGGACTCAAAGGAAGGCTTTCCCATCGCCTTCTCACGTTCTGGCTCTTTCTGGTGCCTTTGGACCCATGTTCCAGTTTTGGTCTCTTTTGGTTCCCTTGTGCTTACTGGAAAAGGGAGACTTGCGAAACTCGTCTCAGGCCACTAAAACTCTTTGAATATCACGCTTAGGACTCAAAGGAAGGCTTTCCCACCACCTTCTCACGTTCTGGCACCTTCTGGTGCCTTTGGACCCATGTTCCAGTTTTGGTCTCTTTTGGTTCCCTTTTGCTTACCGGCAAAGCAAGACGTGCGAAACTGGTCTCAAGCCACTGAAACTCCTTGAATATCACTCCTAGAACTCAAAGGAAGGATTTCTCACCACCTTCTCCCCTTCTGGCACTTTCTGGCGCCTTTGGACCCATGTTCCAGTTTTGGTCTCTTTTGGTTCCCTTTTGCTTACCGGCCAAAGGAAGACGTGCGAAACTCGTCTCAAGCCACTGAAACTCCTTGAATATCACTCCTAGAACTCAAAGGAAGGCTTTCCCACCACCTTCTCACATTCTGGCACTTTCTGGTGCCTTTGGACCCAAGTTCTAGTTTTGGTCTCTTTTGGTTCCCTTTTGCTTACCGGCCAAAGGAAGACGTGCGAAACTCGTCTCAAGCCACTGAAACTCCGTGAATATCACTCCTAGAACTCAAAGGAAGGCTTTCCCACCACCTTCTCACATTCTGGCACTTTCTGGTGCCTTTGGACCCAAGTTCCAGTTTTGGTCTCTTTTGGTTCCCTTTTGCTTACCGGCAAAGGAAGCTGTGCGAAACTCGTCTCAAGCCACTGAAACTCCTTGAATATCACTCCTAGAACTTAAAGGAAGGATTTCTCAATACCTTTTTCCCCTCTGGCACTTTCTGGCGCCTTTCGACCTAAGTTCCAGTTTTGGTCTCTTTTGGTCCCTTTTTGCTTACTGGCAATGGAAGTTGTGCGAAACTCGTCTCAGGACTCTGAAATCCTTGAATATCACTCCGAAAACACAAAGGAAGGCTTTCTCACCACCTTTTCCGCTTCTGGCACTTTCTGGTGCCTTTGGAACCAAGTTCCAGTTTTGGTCTCTTTTGGTTCCCTTTTGCTTACCGGCCAAAGGAAGACGTGCGAAACTCGTCTCAAGCCACTGAAACTCCTTGAATATCACTCCTAGAACTCAAAGGAAGAGTTTCTCACCACCTTCTCCCCTTCTGGCACTTTCTGGCGCCTTTGGACCCAAGTTCTAGTTTTGGTCTCTTTTGGTCCCTTTCTGCTTACGGGCAAAGGGAGACTTGCGAAACTCGTATCAGGCCACTAAATCTCCTTGAATATCACGCCTAGGACTCAAAGGAAGGCTTTCCCACCACCTTCTCACGTTCTGGCACTTTCTGGTGCCTTTGGATCCAAGTTCCAGTTTTGGTCTCTTTTGGTTCCCTTTTGCTTACCGGCAAAGGAAGACGTGCGAAACTGGTCTCAAGCCACTGAAACTCCTTGAATATCACTCCTAGAACTCAAAGGAAGGATTTCTCAACACCTTTTTCCCCTCTGGCACTTTCTGGCGCCTTTCGACCCAAGTTCCAGTTTTGGTCTCTTTTGGTCCGTTTTTGCTTACCGACAAAGGAAGTTGTGCGAAACTCGTCTCAGGACTCTGAAATCCTTGAATATCACTCCGAAGACACAAAGGAAGGCTTTCTCACCACCTTTTCCGCTTCTGGCACTTTCTAGTGCCTTTGGATCCAAGTTCCAGTTTTGGTCTCTTTTGGTTCCCTTTTGCTTACCGGCAAAGGAAGACGTGCGAAACTCGTCTCAAGCCACTGAAACTCCTTGAATATCACTCCTAAAACTCAAAGGAAGGATTTCTCAACACCTTTTTCCCCTCTGGCACTTTCTGGCGCCTTTCGACCCAAGTTCTAGTTTTGGTCTCTTTTGGTCCCTTTTTGCTTACCGGCAAAGGAAGTTGTGCGAAACTCGTCTCAGGACTCTGAAATCCTTGAATATCACTCCGAAGACACAAAGGAAGGCTTTCTCACCACCTTTTCCGCTTCTGGCACTTTCTGGTGCCTTTGGAACCAAGTTCCAGTTTTGGTCTCTTTTGGTCCCTTTTTGCTTACTGGCAAAGGGAGACTTGCGAAACTCGTCTCAGGCCACTAAAACTCCTTGAATATCACGCCTAAGACTCAAAGGAAGGCTTTCCCACCACCTTCTCACATTCTGGCACTTTCTGGTGCCTTTGAACCCAAGTTCTAGTTTTGGTCTTTTTTGGTTCCCTTTTGCTTACCGGCAAAGGAAGACGTGCAAAACTCGTGTCAGGCCAGTAAAACTCCTTGAATATCATGCGTAGGACTTAAAGGAAGGCTTTCCCACCACCTTCTCACGTTCTGGCACTTTCTGGTGCCTTTGGACCCAAGTTCCAGTTTTGGTCTCTTTTGGTTCCCTTTTGCTTACCGGCAAAGGAAGACGTGCGAAACTCGTCTCACGCCACTGAAACTCCTTCAGTATCACTCCTAGAACTCAAAGGAAGGATTTCTCACCACCTTCTACCCTTCTGGCACTTTCTGGCGCCTTTCGACCCAACTTCCAGTTTTGGTCTCTTTTGGTCCCTTTTTGCTTACTGGCAAAGGGAAACTTGCGAAACTCGTCTCAGGCCACTAAAACTCTTTGAATATCACGCCTAGGACTCAAAGGAAGGCTTTCCCATCGCCTTCTCACGTTCTGGCTCTTTCTGGTGCCTTTGGACCCATGTTCCAGTTTTGGTCTTTTTTGGTTCCCTTTTGCTTACCGGCAAAGCAAGACGTGCGAAACTGGTCTCAAGCCACTGAAACTCCTTGAATATCACTCCTAGAACTCAAAGGAAGGATTTCTCACCACCTTCTCCCCTTCTGGCACTTTCTGGTGCCTTTGGACCCATGTTCCAGTTTTGGACTCTTTTGGTTCCCGTTTGCTTACCGGCAAGGGAAGACGTGCGAAACTCGTCTCAAGCCACTGAAACTCCTTGAATATCACTCCTAGAACTCAAAGGAAGGCTTTCCCACCACCTTCTCACAGTCTGGCACTTTCTGGTGCCTTTGGACCCAAGTTCTAGTTTTGGTCTCTTTTGGTTCCCTTTTCCTTACCGGCAAAGGAAGACGTGCAAAACTCGTCTCAGGCCAGTAAAACTCCTTGAATATCACGCGTAGGACTTAAAGGAAGGCTTTCCCACCACCTTCTCACGTTCTGGCACTTTCTGGTGCCTTTGGACCCAAGTTCCAGTTTTGGTCTCTTTTGGTTCCCTTTTGCTTACCGGCAAAAGAAGACGTGCGAAACTCGTCTCACGCCACTGAAACTCTTTCACTATCACTCCTAGAACTCAAAGGAAGGATTTCTCACCACCTTCTACCCTTCTGGCACTTTCTGGCGCCTTTGGACCCAACTTCCAGTTTTGGTCTCTTTTGGTCCCTTTTTGCTTACTGGCAAAGGGAAACTTGCGAAACTCGTCTCAGGCCACTAAAACTCTTTGAATATCACGCCTAGGACTCAAAGGAAGGCTTTTCCATCGTCTTCTCACGTTCTGCCTCTTTCTAGTGCCTTTGGACCCATGTTCCAGTTTTGGTCTTTTTTGGTTCCCTTTTGCTTACCGGCAAAGCAAGACGTGCGAAACTGGTCTCAAGCCACTGAAACTCCTTGAATATCACTCCTAGAACTCAAAGGAAGGATTTCTCACCACATTCTCCCCTTCTGGCACTTTCTGGCGCCTTTGGACCCATGTTCCAGTTTTGGTCTCTTTTGGTTCCCTTTTCCTTACCGGCAAAGGAAGACGTGCGAAACTCGTCTCAAGCCACTGAAACTCCTTAAATATCACTCCTAGAACTCAAAGGAAGGATTTCTCAACACCTTTTTCCCCTCTGGCACTTTCTGGCGCCTTTTGACCCAAGTTCCAGTTTTGGTCTCTTTTGGTCCCTTTTTGCTTACCGGCAAAGGAAGTTGTGCGAAACTCGTCTCAGGACTCTGAAATCCTTGAATATCACTCCGAAGACACAAAGGAAGGCTTTCTCACCACCTTTTCCGCTTCTGGCACTTTCTGGTGCCTTTGGAACCAAGTTCCAGTTTTGGTCTCTTTTGGTTCCCTTTTGCTTACCGGCAAAGGAAGACGTGCGAAACTGGTCTCAAGCCACTAAAACTCCTTGAATATCACGCCTAGGACTCAAAGGAAGGATTTCTCACCACCTTCTCCCCTTCTGGCACTTTCTGGTGCCTTTGGACCCATGTTCCAGTTTTGGACTCTTTTGGTTCCCTTTTGCTTACCGGCAAAGGAAGACGTGCGAAACTCGTCTCACGCCACTGAAACTCCTTCAGTATCACTCCTAGAACTCAAAGGAAGGATTTCTCACCACCTTCTACCCTTCTGGCACTTTCTGGCGCCTTTGGACCCAACTTCCAGTTTTGGTCTCTTTTGGTTCCCTTTTCCTTACCGGCAAAGGAAGACGTGCAAAACTCATCTCAGGCCAGTAAAACTCCTTGAATATCACGCGTAGGACTTAAAGGAAGGCTTTCCCACCACCTTCTCACGTTCTGGCACTTTCTGGTGCCTTTGGACCCAAGTTCCAGTTTTGGTCTCTTTTGGTTCCCTTTTGCTTACCGGCAAAGGAAGACGTGCGAAACTCGTCTCACGCCACTGAAACTCTTTCACTATCACTCCTAGAACTCAAAGGAAGGATTTCTCACCACCTTCTACCCTTCTGGCACTTTCTGGCGCCTTTGGACCCAACTTCCAGTTTTGGTCTCTTTTGGTCCCTTTTTGCTTACTGGCAAAGGGAAACTTGCGAAACTCGTCTCAGGCCACTAAAACTCTTTGAATATCACGCCTAGGACTCAAAGGAAGGCTTTTCCATCGTCTTCTCACGTTCTGCCTCTTTCTGGTGCCTTTGGACCCATGTTACAGTTTTGGTCTTTTTTGGTTCCCTTTTGCTTACCGGCAAAGCAAGACGTGCGAAACTGGTCTCAAGCCACTGAAACTCCTTGAATATCACTCCTAGAACTCAAAGGAAGGATTTCTCACCACATTCTCCCCTTCTGGCACTTTCTGGCGCCTTTGGACCCATGTTCCAGTTTTGGTCTCTTTTGGTTCCCTTTTGCTTACCGGCAAAGGAAGACGTGCGAAACTCGTCTCAAGCCACTGAAACTCCTTAAATATCACTCCTAGAACTCAAAGGAAGGATTTCTCAACACCTTTTTCCCCTCTGGCACTTTCTGGCGCCTTTCGACCCAAGTTCCAGTTTTGGTCTCTTTTGGTCCCTTTTTGCTTACCGGCAAAGGAAGTTGTGCGAAACTCGTCTCAGGACTCTGAAATCCTTGAATATCACTCCGAAGACACAAAGGAAGGCTTTCTCACCACCTTTTCCGCTTCTGGCACTTTCTGGTGCCTTTGGATCCAAGTTCCAGTTTTGGTCTCTTTTGGTTCCCTTTTGCTTACCGGGAAAGCAAGACGTGCGAAACTGGTCTCAAGCCACTGAAACTCCTTGAATATCACTCCTAGAACTCAAAGGAAGAATTTCTCACCACCTTCTCCCCTTCTGGCACTTTCTGGCGCCTTTGGACCCATGTTCCAGTTTTGGTCTTTTTTGGTTCCCTTTTGCTTACCGGCAAAGCAAGACGTGCGAAACTGGTCTCAAGCCACTGAAACTACTTGAATATCACTCCTACAACTCAACGGAAGGATTTCTCACCACCTTCTCCCCTTCTGTCACTTTCTGGCACCTTTGGACCCAAGTTCTAGTTTTGGTCTATTTTGGTTCCCTTTTGCTTACCGGCAAAGCAAGACGTGCGAAACTGGTCTCAAGCCACTGAAACTCCTTGAACTCAAAGGAAGAATTTCTCACCACCTTCTCCCCTTCTGTCACTTTCTGGCACCTTTGGACCCAAGTTCTAGTTTTGATCTCTTTTGGTCCCTTTCTGCTTACTGGCAAAGGGAGACTTGCGAAACTCATCTCAGGCCACTGAAACTCCTTGAATATCACTCCAAGAACTCAAAGGAAGGATTTCTCACCACCTTCTCCCCTTTTGGCACTTTCTGGCGCCTTTGGACCCAAGTTCCAGTTTTGGTCTTTTTTGGTTCCCTTTTGCATACCGGCAAAGAAAGACGTGCGAAACTCGTCTCAGGCCACTAAAACTCCTTGAATATCACGCTTAGGACTCAAAGGAAGGCTTTCCCACCACCTTCTCACATTCTGGCACTTTCTGGTGCCTTTGGACCCAAGTTCTAGTTTTGGCCTTTTTTGGTTCCCTTTTGCTTACCGGCAAAGGAAGACGTGCAAAACTCGTCTCAGGCCAGTAAAACTCCTTGAATATCATGCGTAGGACTTAAAGGAAGGCTTTCCCACCACCTTCTCACGTTCTGGCACTTTCTGGTGCCTTTGGACCCAAGTTCCAGTTTTGGTCTCTTTTGGTTCCCTTTTGCTTACCGGCAAAGGAAGACGTGCGAAACTCGTCTCACGCCACTGAAACTCCTTCAGTATCACTCCTAGAACTCAAAGGAAGGATTTCTCACCACCTTCTACCCTTCTGGCACTTTCTGGCGCCTTTGGACCCAACTTCCAGCTTTGGTCTCTTTTGGTCCCTTTTTGCTTACTGGCAAAGGGAAACTTGCGAAACTCGTCTCAGGCCACTAAAACTCTTTGAATATCACGCCTAGGACTCAAAGGAAGGCTTTCCCATCGCCTTCTCACGTTCTGGATCTTTCTGGTGCCTTTGGACCCATGTTCCAGTTTTGGTCTTTTTTGGTTCCCTTTTGCTTACCGGCAAAGCAAGACGTGCGAAACTGGTCTCAAGCCACTGAAACTCCTTGAATATCACTCCTAGAACTCAAAGGAAGGATTTCTCACCACCTTCTCCACTTCTGGCACTTTCTGGCGCCTTTGGACCCATGTTCCAGTTTTGGTCTCTTTTGGTTCCCTTTTGCTTACCGGCAAAGGAAGACGTGCGAAAGTCGTCTCAAGCCACTGAAACTCCTTGAATATCACTCCTAGAACTCAAAGGAAGGATTTCTCACCACCTTCTCCCCTTCTGGCACTTTCTGGCGCCTTTGGACCCATGTTCCAGTTTTGGTCTCTTTTGGTTCCCTTTTGCTTACCGGCAAAGGAAGACGTGCGAAAGTCGTCTCAAGCCACTGAAACTCCTTGAATATCACTCCTAGAACTCAAAGGAAGGATTTCTCACCACCTTCTCCCCTTCTGGCACTTTCTGGCGCCTTTGGACCCATGTTCCAGTTTTGGTCTCTTTTGGTTCCCTTTTGCTTACCGGCAAAGGAAGACGTGCGAAACTCGTCTCAAGCCACTGAAACTCCTTGAATATCACTCCTAGAACTCAAAGGAAGGCTTTCCCACCACCTTCTCACATTCTGGCACCAGGTGCCTTTGGACCCAAGTTCTAGTTTTGGTCTCTTTTGGTTCCCTTTTCCTTACCGGCAAAGGAAGACGTGCAAAACTCGTCTCAGGCCAGTAAAACTCCTTGAATATCACGCGTAGGACTTAAAGGAAGGCTTTCCCACCACCTTCTCACGTTCTGGCACTTTCTGGTGCCTTTGGACCCAAGTTCCAGTTTTGGTCTCTTTTGGTTCCCTTTTGCTTACCGGCAAAGGAAGACGTGCGAAACTCGTCTCACGCCACTGAAACTCCTTCACTATCACTCCTAGAACTCAAAGGAAGGATTTCTCACCACCTTCTACCCTTCTGGCACTTTCTGGCGCCTTTGGACCCAACTTCCAGTTTTGGTCTCTTTTGGTCCCTTTTTGCTTACTGGCAAAGGGAAACTTGCGAAACTCGTCTCAGGCCACTAAAACTCTTTGAATATCATGCCTAGGACTCAAAGGAAGGCTTTCCCATCGCCTTCTCACGTTCTGTCTCTTTCTGGTGCCTTTGGACCCATGTTCCAGTTTTGGTCTTTTTTGGTTCCCTTTTGCTTACCGGCAAAGCAAGACGTGCGAAACTGGTCTCAAGCCACTGAAACTCCTTGAATATCACTCCTAGAACTCAAAGGAAGGATTTCTCACCACCTTCTCCCCTTCTGGCACTTTCTGGCGCCTTTGGACCCATGTTCCAGTTTTGGTCTCTTTTGGTTCCCTTTTGCTTACCGGCAAAGGAAGACGTGCGAAACTGGTCTCAAGCCACTGAAACTTCTTAAATATCACTCCTAGAACTCAAAGGAAGGATTTCTCAACACCTTTTTCCCCTCTGGCACTTTCTGGCGCCTTTCGACCCAAGTTCCAGTTTTGGTCTCTTTTGGTCCCTTTTTGCTTACCGGCAAAGGAAGTTCTGCGAAACTCGTCTCAGGACTCTGAAATCCTTGAATATCACTCCGAAGACTCAAAGGAAGGCTTTCTCACCACCTTTTCCGCTTCTGGCACTTTTTGGTGCCTTTGGATCCAAGTTCCAGTTTTGGTCTCTTTTGGTTCCCTTTTGCTTACCGGCAAAGCAAGACGTGCGAAACTAGTCTCAAGCCACTGAAACTCCTTGAATATCACTCCTAGAACTCAAAGGAAGGATTTCTCACCACCTTCTCCCCTTCTGGCACTTTCTGGCGCCTTTGGACCCATGTTCCAGTTTTGGTCTCTTTTGGTTCCCTTTTCCTTACCGGCAAAGGAAGACGTGCAAAACTCGTCTCAGGCCAGTAAAACTCCTTGAATATCATGCGTAGGACTTAAAGGAAGGCTTTCCCACCACCTTCTCACATTCTGGCACTTTCTGGCGCCTTTGGACCCAAGTTCCAGTTTTGGTCTCTTTTGGTTCCCTTTTGCTTACCGGCAAAGGAAGACGTGCGAAACTCGTCTCAAGCCACTGAAACTTCTTGAATATCACTCCTAGAACTCAAAGGAAGGATTTCTCAACACCTTTTTCCCCTCTGGCACTTTCTGGCACCTTTCGACCCAAGTTCCAGTTTTGGTCTCTTTTGGTCCCTTTTTGCTTATCGGCAAAGGAAGTCGTGCGAAACTCGTTTTAGGCCACTGAAATCCTTGAATATCACTCCGAAGACACAAAGGAAAGCTTTCTCACCACCTTTTCCGCTTCTGGCACTTTTTGGCGCCTTTGGACCCAAGTTCCAGTTTTGGTCTCTTTTGGTTCCCTTTTGCTTACCGGCAAAGGAAGACCTGCGAAACTCGTCTCAAGCCACTGAAACTCTTTGAATATCACTCCTAGAACTCAAAGGAAGGATTTCTTACCACCTTCTCCCCTTCTGTCACTTTCTGGCACCTTTGGACCCAAGTTTTAGTTTTGGTCTATTTTGGTTCCCTTTAGCTTACCGGCAAAGGAAGACGTGCGAAACTCGTCTCAAGCAACTGAAACTCCTTGAATATCACTCCTAGAACTCAAAGGAAGAGTTTCTCACCACCTTCTCCCCTTCTGGCACTTTCTGGCGCCTTTGGACCCAAGTTCTAGTTTTGGTCTCTTTTGGTCCCTTTCTGCTTACTGGCAAAGGGAGACTTGCGAAACTCGTATCAGGCCACTAAATCTCCTTGAATATCACGCCTAGGACTCAAAGGAAGGCTTTCCCACCACCTTCTCACGTTCTGGCACTTTCTGGTGCCTTTGGATCCAAGTTCCAGTTTTGGTCTCTTTTGGTTCCCTTTTGCTTACCGGCAAAGGAAGACGTGCGAAACTCGTCTCAAGCCTCTGAAACTCCTTGAATATCACTCCTAGAACTCAAATGAAGGATTTCTCACCACCTTCTCCCCTTCTGTCACTTTCTGGCCCCTTTGACCCAAGTTCCAGTTTTGGTCTCTTTTGGTCCCTTTTGGTTACCGGCAAAGGAAGACGTGCGAAACTCATCTCAGGCCACTAAAACTCCTTGAATATCACGCCTAGGACTCAAAGGAAGGCTTTCCCACCACCTTCTCGCGTTCTGGCACTTTCTGGTGCCTTTGGACCCATGTTCCAGTTTTGGTCTCTTTTGGTTCCTTTTTGCTTACCGGCAAAGGAAGACGTGCGAAACTCGTCTCAAGCCACTGAAACTCCTTGAATATCACTCCTAGAACTCAAAGGAAGGATTTCTCAACACCTTTTTCCCCTCTGGCACTTTCTGGCGCCTTTCGACCCAAGTTCAAGTTTTGGTCTCTTTTGGTCCCTTTTTGCTTACCGGCAAAGGAAGTTGGGCGAAACTCGTCTCAGGACTCTAAAATCCTTGAATATCACTCCGAAGACACAAAGGAAGGCTTTCTCACCACCTTTTCCGCTTCTGGCACTTTCTTGTGCCTTTGGATCCAAGTTCCAGTTTTGGTCTCTTTTGGTTCCCTTTTGCTTACCGGCAAAGGAAGACGTGCGAAACTCGTCTCACGCCACTGAAACTCCTTCAGTATCACTCCTAGAACTCAAAGGAAGGATTTCTCACCACCTTCTACCCTTCTGGCACATTCTGGCGCCTTTGGACCCAACTTCCAGTTTCGGTCTCTTTTGGTCCCTTTCTGCTTACTGGCAAAGGGAGACTTGCGAAACTCCTCTCAGGCCACTAAAACTCCTTGAATATCACTCCAAGAACTCAAAGGAAGGATTTCTCCCCACCTTCTCCCATCTGGCACTTTCTGGCCCCTTTGACCCAAGTTCCAGTTTTGGTCTCTTTTGGTTCCCTTTTGCTTACCGGCAAAGCAAGACGTGCGAAACTCGTCTTAGGCCACTAAAACTCCTTGAATATCACGCCTAGGACTTAAAGGGAGGCTTTGCCACCACCTTCTCACATTCTGGCACTTTCTGGTGCCTTTGGACCCAAGTTCCAGTTTTGGTCTCTTTTGGTTCCCTTTTGCTTACCAGCAAAGGAAGATGTGCGAAACTCGTATCAAGCCACTGAAACTCCTTGAATATCACTCCGAAGACACAAAGGAAGGATTTCTCACCACCTTCTCCCCTTCTGGCACTTTCTGGTGCCTTTGGACCCAAGTTCCAGTTTTGGTCTCTTTTGGTTCCTTTTTGCTTACTGGCAAAGGGAGACTTGCGAAACTCGTCTCAGGCCACTAAATCTCCTTGAATATCACGCCTAGGACTCAAAGGAAGGCTTTCCCACCACCTTCTCACGTTCTGGCACTTTCTGGTGCCTTTGGATCCAAGTTCCAGTTTTGGTCTCTTTTGCTTCCCTTTTGCTTACCGGCAGAGGAAGACGTGCGAAACTCGTCTCAAGCCACTGAAACTCCTTGAATATCACTCTGAAGACACAAAGGAAGGCTTTCCCACCACCTTCTCACGTTCTGGCACTTTCTGGTGCCTTTGGATCCAAGTTCCAGTTTTGGTCTTTTTTGGTTCCCTTTTGCTTACTGGCAAAGGAAGACGTGCGAAACTAGTCTCAAGCCACTGAAACTCCTTGAATATCACTCCTAGAACTCAAAGGAAGGATTTCTCCCCACCTTCTCCCCTTCTGGCACTTTCTGGCGCCTTTGGACCCAAGTTCTAGTTTTGGTCTCTTTTGGTTCCCTTTTGCTTACCGGCAAAGGAAGACGTGCGAAACTGGTCTCAAGCCACTGAAACTCCTTGAATATCACTCCTAGAACTCAAAGGAAGGATTTCTCACCACCTTCTACCCTTCTGGCACTTTCTGGCGCCTTTGGACCCAACTTCCAGTTTTGGTCTCTTTTGGTCCCTTTTTGCTTACTGGCAAAGGGAGACTTGCGAAACTCGTCTCAGGCCACTAAATCTCCTTGAATATCACGCCTAGGACTCAAAGGAAGGCTTTCCCACCACCTTCTCACGTTCTGGCACTTTCGGGTGCCTTTGGACCCAAGTTCCAGTTTTGGTTTCTTTTCGTTCCCTTTTGCTTACCAGCAAAGGAAGACGTGCGAAACTCGTCTCACGCCACTGAAACTCCTTCACTATCACTCCTAGAACTCAAAGGAAGGATTTCTCACCACCTTCTACCCTTCTGGCACTTTCTGGCGCCTTTGGACCCAACTTCCAGTTTTGGTCTCTTTTGGTCCCTTTTTGTTTACTGGCAAAGGGAAACTTGCGAAACTCGTCTCAGGCCACTAAAACTCTTTGAATATCACGCCTAGGACTTAAAGGAAGGCTTTCCCATCGTCTTCTCACGTTCTGTCTCTTTCTGGTGCCTTTGGACCCAAGTTCCAGTTTTGGTCTTTTTTGGTTCCCTTTTGCTTACCGGTAAAGCAAGACGTGCGAAACTGGTCTCAAGCCACTCAAACTCCTTGAATATCACTCCTAGAACTCAAAGGAAGGATTTCTCAACACCTTTTTCCCCTCTGGCACTTTCTGGCGCCTTTCGACCCAAGTTCTAGTTTTGGTCTCATTTGGTCCCTTTTTGCTTATCGGCAAAGGAAGTTCTGCGAAACTCGTCTTAGGCCACTGAAATCCTTGAATATCACTCCGAAGACACAAAGGAAAGCTTTCTCACCACCTTTTCCGCTTCTGGCACTTTTTGGCGCCTTTGGACCCAAGTTCCAGTTTTGGTCTCTTTTGGTTCCCTTTTGCTTACCGGCAAAGGAAGACCTGCGAAACTCGTCTCAAGCTACTGAAACTCTTTGAATATCACTCCTAGAACTCAAAGGAAGGATTTCTCACCACCTTCTCCCCTTCTGTCACTTTCTGGCACCTTTGGACCCAAGTTCTAGTTTTGGTCTATTTTGGTTCCCTTTTGCTTACCGGCAAAGGAAGACGTGCGAAACTCGTCTCAAGCAACTGAAACTCCTTGAATATCACTCCTAGAACTCAAAGGAAGAGTTTCTCACCACCTTCTCCCCTTCTGGCACTTTCTGGCGCCTTTGGACCCAAGTTCCAGTTTTGGTCTCTTTTGGTCCCTTTCTGCTTACTGGCAAAGGGAGACTTGCGAAACTCGTCTCAGGCCACTAAATCTCCTTGAATATCACGCCTAGGACTCAAAGGAAGGCTTTCCCACCACCTTCTCACGTTCTGGCACTTTCTGGTGCCTTTGGATCCAAGTTCCAGTTTTGGTCTCTTTTGGTTCCCTTTTGCTTACCGGCAAAGGAAGACGTGCGAAACTCGTCTCAAGCCACTGAAACTCCTTGAATATCACTCATAGAACACAAATGAAAGATTTCTCAACACCTTTTTCCCCTCTAGCACTTTCTGGCGCCTTTCGACCCAAGTTCTAGTTTTGGTCTCTTTGGATCCAAGTTCCAGTTTTGGTCTCTTTTGATCCCTTTTGGTTACTCGCAAAGGGAGACTTGCGAAACTCGTCTCAGGACACTAAAACTTTTAGAATATCATGCCTAGGACTCAAAGGAAGGCTTTCTCACCACCTTTTCCGCTTCTGGCACTTTCTGGCGCCTTTGGATCCAAGTTCCAGTTTTGGTCTCTTTTGGTCCCTTTTTGCTTACTGGCAAAGGGAGACTTGCGAAACTCGTCTCAGGCCACTAAATCTCCTTGAATATCACACCTAGGACTCAAAGGAAGGCTTTCCCACCACTTTCTCGCGTTCTGGCACTTTCTGGTGCCTTTGGACCCAAGTTCCAGTTTTGGTCTTTTTTGGTTCCCTTTTGCTTACCGGCAAAGGAAGACGTGCGAAACTGGTCTCAAGCCACTGAAACTCCTTGAATATCACTCCTAGAACTCAAAGGAAGGATTTCTCCCCACCTTCTCCCCTTCTGGCACTTTCTGGCGCCTTTGGACCCAAGTTCTAGTTTTGGTCTCTTTTGGTTCCCTTTTGCTTACCGCCAAAGGAAGACGTGCGAAACTGGTCTCGAGCCACTGAAACTCCTTGAATATCACTCCTAGAACTCAAAGGAAGGATTTCTCCCCACCTTCTCCCATTCTGGCCCTTTCTGGTGCCTTTGGACCCAAGTTCCAGTTTTGGTCTTTTTTGGTTCCTTTTTGCTTACCGGCAAAGGAAGACGTGCGAAACTCGTCTCAAGCCTCTGAAACTCCTTGAATATCACTCCTAGAACTCAAAGGAAGGATTTCTCACCACCTTCTCCCCTTCTGTCACTTTCTGGCCCCTTTGACCCAAGTTCCAGTTTTGGTCTCTTTTGGTTCCCTTTTGCTTACCGGCAAAGGAAGACGTGCGAAACTCATCTCAGGCCACTAAAACTCCTTGAATATCACGCCTAGGACTCAAAGGAAGGCTTTCCCACCACCTTCTCGCGTTCTGGCACTTTCTGGTGCCTTTGGACCCATGTTCCAGTTTTGGTCTCTTTTGGTTCCCTTTTGCTTACTGGCAAAGGAAGAGTTGCGAAACTCGTCTCAGGCCACTAAAACTCTTTGAATATCACGCCTAGCACTTGAAAGAAGGCTTTCCGACCACCTTCTCCCGTTCTGTCACTTTCTGGCACCTTTGGACCCAAGTTCTAGTTTTGGTCTATTTTGGTTCCCTTTTGCTTACCGGCAAAGGAAGACGTGCGAAACTCGTCTCAAGCAACTGAAACTCCTTGAATATCACTCCTAGAACTCAAAGGAAGAGTTTCTCACCACCTTCTCCCCTTCTGGCACTTTCTGGCGCCTTTGGACCCAAGTTCCAGTTTTGGTCTCTTTTGGTCCCTTTTTGCTTACTGGCAAAGGGATACGTGCGAAACTCGTCTCACGCCACTGAAACTCCTTCAGTATCACTCCTAGAACTCAAAGGAAGGATTTCTCACCACCTTCTACCCTTCTGGCACTTTATGGCGCCTTTGGACACAACTTCCAGTTTTGGTCTGTTTTGGTCCCTTTTTGCTTACTGGCAATGGGAAACTTGCGAAACTCGTCTCAGGCCACTAAAACTCTTTGAATATCACGCCTAGGACTCAAAAGAAGGCTTTCCCATCGCCTTCTCACGTTCTGGCTCTTTCTGGTGCCTTTGGACCCATGTTCCAGTTTTGGTCTTTTTTGGTTCCCTTTTGCTTACCGGCAAAGCAAGACGTGCGAAACTGGTCTCAAGCCACTGAAACTCCTTGAATATCACTCCTAGAACTCAAAGGAAGGATTTCTCACCACCTTCTCCCCTTCTGGCACTTTCTGGCGCCTTTGGACCCATGTTCCAGTTTTGGTGTCTTTTGGTTCCCTTTTTCTTACCGGCAAAGGAAGACGTGCTAAACTCGTCTCAAGCCACTGAAACTCCTTGAATATCACTCCTAGAACTCAAAGGAAGGATTTCTCACCACCTTCTCCCTTTCTGTCACTTTCTGGCACCTTTGGATCCAAGTTCCAGTTTTGGTCTCTTTTGGTCCCTTTTTGCTTACTGGCAAAGGAAGACTTGCGAAACTCGTCTCAGGCCACTAAATTTACTTGAATATCACGCCTAGGACTCAAAGGAAGGCTTTCCCACCACCTTCTCGCGTTCTGGCACTTTCTGGTGCCTTTGGACCCAAGTTCCAGTTTTGGTCTTTTTTGGTTCCCTTTTGCTTACCGGCAAAGCAAGATGTGCGAAACTCGTCTCAAGCCACTGAAACTCCTTGAATATCACTCTGAAGACACAAAGGAAGGCTTTCCCACCACCTTCTCAAGTTCTGGCACTTTCTGGTGCCTTTGGATCCAAGTTCCAGTTTTGGTCTTTTTTGGTTCCCTTTTGCTTACCGGCAAAGGAAGACGTGCGAAACTGGTCTCAAGCCCCTGAAACTCCTTGAATATCACTCCTAGAACTCAAAGGAAGGATTTCTCCCCACCTTCTCCCCTTCTGGCACTTTCTGGCGCCTTTGGACCCAAGTTCTAGTTTTGGTCTCTTTTGGTTCCCTTTTGCTTACCGGCAAAGGAAGACGTGCGAAACTGGTCTCAAGCCACTGAAACTCCTTGAATATCACTCCTAGAACTCAAAGGAAGGATTTCTCCCCACCTTCTCCCCTTCTGGCACTTTCTGGCGCCTTTGGACCCAAGTTCCAGTTTTGGTCTCTTTTGGTCCCTTTCTGCTTACTGGCAAAGGGAGACTTGCGAAACTCGTCTCAGGCCACTAAATCTCCTTGAATATCACGCCTAGGACTCAAAGGAAGGCTTTCCCACCACCTTCTCACGTTCTGGCACTTTCTTGTGCCTTTGGATCCAAGTTCCAGTTTTGGTCTCTTTTGGTTCCCTTTTGCTTACCGGCAAAGGAAGACGTGCGAAACTCGTCTCAAGCCACTGAAACTCCTTGAATATCACTTATAGAACACAAATGAAAGATTTCTCAACACCTTTCGACCCAAGTTCCAGTTTTGGTCTCTTTTGGTCCCTTTTGGTTACTCGCAAAGGGAGACTTGTGAAACTCGTCTCAGGACACTAAAACTCTTAGAATATCATGCCTAGGACTCAAAGGAAGGCTTTCTCACCACCTTTTCCGCTTCTGGCACTTTCTGGCGCCTTTGGATCCAAGTTCCAGTTTTGGTCTCTTTTGGTCCCTTTTTGCTTACTGGCAAAGGAAGACTTGCGAAACTCGTCTCAGGCCACTAAATTTACTTGAATATCACGCCTAGGACTCAAAGGAAGGCTTTCCCACCACCTTCTCGCGTTCTGGCACTTTCTGGTGCCTTTGGACCCAAGTTCCAGTTTTGGTCTTTTTTGGTTCCCTTTTGCTTACCGGCAAAGCAAGACGTGCGAAACTCGTCTCAAGCCACTGAAACTCCTTGAATATCACTCTGAAGACACAAAGGAAGGCTTTCCCACCACCTTCTCAAGTTCTGGCACTTTCTGGTGCCTTTGGATCCAAGTTCCAGTTTTGGTCTTTTTTGGTTCCCTTTGCTTACCTGCAAAGGAAGACGTGCGAAACTGGTCTCAAGCCCCCGAAACTCCTTGAATATCACTCCTAGAACTCAAAGGAAGGATTTCTCCCCACCTTCTCCCCTTACGGCACTTTGGCGCCTTTGGACCCAAGTTCTAGTTTTGGTCTCTTTTGGTTCCCTTTTGCTTACCGGCAAAGGAAGACGTGCGAAACTGGTCTCAAGCCACTGAAACTCCTTGAATATCACTCCTAGAACTCAAAGGAAGGATTTCTCCCCACCTTCTCCCCTTCTGGCACTTTCTGGCGCCTTTGGACCCAAGTTCCAGTTTTGGTCTCTTTTGGTCCCTTTCTGCTTACTGGCAAAGGGAGACTTGCGAAACTCGTCTCAGGCCACTAAATCTCCTTGAATATCACGCCTAGGACTCAAAGGAAGGCTTTCCCACCACCTTCTCACGTTCTGGCACTTTCTTGTGCCTTTGGATCCAAGTTCCAGTTTTGGTCTCTTTTGGTTCCCTTTTGCTTACCGGCAAAGGAAGACGTGCGAAACTCGTCTCAAGCCACTGAAACTCCTTGAATATCACTTATAGAACACAAATGAAAGATTTCTCAACACCTTTCGACCCAAGTTCCAGTTTTGGTCTCTTTTGGTCCCTTTTGGTTACTCGCAAAGGGAGACTTGTGAAACTCGTCTCAGGACACTAAAACTCTTAGAATATCATGCCTAGGACTCAAAGGAAGGCTTTCTCACCACCTTTTCCGCTTCTGGCACTTTCTGGCGCCTTTGGATCCAAGTTCCAGTTTTGGTCTCTTTTGGTCCCTTTTTGCTTACTGGCAAAGGAAGACTTGCGAAACTCGTCTCAGGCCACTAAATTTACTTGAATATCACGCCTAGGACTCAAAGGAAGGCTTTCCCACCACCTTCTCGCGTTCTGGCACTTTCTGGTGCCTTTGGACCCAAGTTCCAGTTTTGGTCTTTTTTGGTTCCCTTTTGCTTACCGGCAAAGCAAGACGTGCGAAACTCGTCTCAAGCCACTGAAACTCCTTGAATATCACTCTGAAGACACAAAGGAAGGCTTTCCCACCACCTTCTCAAGTTCTGGCACTTTCTGGTGCCTTTGGATCCAAGTTCCAGTTTTGGTCTTTTTTGGTTCCCTTTTGCTTACCGGCAAAGGAAGACGTGCGAAACTGGTCTCAAGCCCCTGAAACTCCTTGAATATCACTCCTAGAACTCAAAGGAAGGATTTCTCCCCACCTTCTCCCCTTCTGGCACTTTCTGGCGCCTTTGGACCCAAGTTCTAGTTTTGGTCTCTTTTGGTTCCCTTTTGCTTACCGGCAAAGGAAGACGTGCGAAACTGGTCTCAAGCCACTGAAACTCCTTGAATATCACTCCTAGAACTCAAAGGAAGGATTTCTCCCCACCTTCTCCCATTCTGGCAATTTCTGGTGCCTTTGGACCCAAGTTCCAGTTTTGGTCTTTTTTGGTTCCTTTTTGCTTACCGGCAAAGGAAGACGTGCGAAACTCGTCTCAAGCCACTGAAACTCCTTGAATATCACTCCTAGAACTCAAAGGAAGGATTTCTCACCACCTTCTCCCCTTCTGTCACTTTCTGGCCCCTTTGACCCAAGTTCCAGTTTTGGTCTCTTTTGGTTCCCTTTTGCTTACCGGCAAAGCAAGACGTGCGAAACTCGTCTCAAGCCACTGAAACTCCTTGAATATCACTCCTAGAACTCAAAGGAAGGATTTCTCAACACCTTTTTCCCCTCTGGCACTTTCTGGCGCCTTTCGACCCAAGTTCAAGTTTTGGTCTCTTTTGGTCCTTTTTTGCTTACCGGCAAAGGAAGTTGGGCGAAACTCGTCTCAAGACTCTAAAATCCTTGAATATCACTCCGAAGACACAAAGGAAGGCTTTCTCACCACCTTTTCAGCTTCTGGCACTTTCTGGTGCCTTTGGATCCAAGTTCCAGTTTTGGTCTCTTTTGGTTCCCTTTTGCTTACCGGCAAAGGAAGACGTGCGAAACTCGTCTCAAGCCACTGAAACTCCTTGAATATCACTCCTAGACTCAAAGGAAGGATTTCTCACCACCTTCTCCCCTTCTGTCACTTTCTGGCACCTTTAGACCCAAGTTCTAGTTTTGGTCTATTTTGGTTCCCTTTTGCTTACCGGCAAAGCAAGACGTGCGAAACTGGTCTCAAGCCACTGAAACTCCTTGAATATCACTCCTAGAACTCAAAGGAAGGATTTCTCACCACCTTCTCCCCTTCTGGCACTTTCTGGCGCCTTTGGACCCCAGTTCCAGTTTTGGTCTCTTTTGGTTCCCTTTTGGTTACCGGCAAAGGAAGACGTGCGAAACTCTTCTGAGGCCACTAAAATTCTTTGAATATCACGCTTAGGACTCAAAGCAAGGCTTTCCCACCACCTTCTCATGTTCTGGTACCTTCTGGTGCCTTTGGACCCAAGTTCCAGTTTTAGTCTCTTTTGGTTCCCTTTTGCTTACCGGCAAAGGAAGACGTGCGAAACTCGTCTCAAGCCACTGAAACTCCTTGAATATCACTCCTAGAACTCAAAGGAAGGATTTCTCACCACCTTCTCCCCTTCTGTCACTTTTTGGCACCTTTGGACCCAAGTTCTAGTTTTGGTCTCTTTTGGTCCCTTTTTGCTTACCGGCAAAGGAAGTCGTGCGAAACTCATCTCAGGACACTGAAACTCCTTGAATATCACTATGAAGACACAAAGGAAGGCTTTCCCACCACATTCTCACGTTCGGGCACTTTCTGGTGCCTTTGGACCCATGTTCCAGTTTTGGTCTCTTTTGGTTCCCTTTTGCTTACCGGCAAAGGAAGACGTGCGAAAGTCGTCTCAAGCAACTAAAACTCCTTGAACTGAAAGGAAGAATTTCTCATAACCTTCTCCCCTTCTGTCACTTTCTGGCACCTTTGGACCCAAGTTCTAGTTTTGGTCTCTTTTGGTCCCTTTTTGCTTACCGGCAAAGGAAGTCGTGCGAAACTCATCTCAGGCCACTGAAACTCCTTGAATATCACTCCGAAGACACAAAGGAAGGCTTTCCCACCACATTCTCATGTTCGGGCACTTTCTGGTGCCTTTGGACCCATGTTCCAGTTTTGGTCTCTTTTGGTTCCCTTTTGCTTACCGGCAAAGGAAGACGTGCGAAACTCGTCTCAAGCCACTAAAACTCCTTGAACTGAAAGGAAGAATTTCTCACCACCTTCTCCCCTTTTGTCACTTTCTGGCACCTTTGGACCCAAGTTCTAGTTTTGGTCTCTTTTGGTCCCTTTCTGCTTACTGGCAAAGGGAGACTTGCGAAACTCATCTCAGGCCACTAAAACTCCTTGAATATCACTCCGAAGACACAAAGGAAGGATTTCTCACCACCTTCTCCCCTTCTGGCACTTTCTGGCGCCTTTGGACCCAAGTTCCAGTTTTGGTCTCTTTTGGTCCCTTTTTGCTTACTGGCAAAGGGAGACTTGCGAAACTCGTCTCAGGCCACTAAAACTCGTTGAATATCACGCCTACGACTTAAAGGAAGGCTTTCCCACCACCTTCTCACATTCTGGCACTTTCTGGTGCCTTTGGACCCAAGTTCTAGTTTTGGTCTCTTTTGGTTCCCTTTTGCTTACCGGCAAAGGAAGACGTGCAAAACTCGTCTCAGGCCAGTAAAACTCCTTGAATATCACGCGTAGGACTTAAAGGAAGGCTTTCCCACCACCTTCTCACGTTCTGGCACTTTCTGGTGCCTTTGGACCCAAGTTCCAGTTTTGGTCTCTTTTGGTTCCCTTTTGCTTACCGGCAAAGGAAGACGTGCGAAACTCGTCTCACGCCACTGAAACTCCTTCAGTATCACTCCTAGAACTCAAAGGAAGGATTTCTCACCACCTTCTACCCTTCTGGCACTTTCTGGCACCTTTGGACCCAACTTCCAGTTTTGGTCTCTTTTGGTCCCTTTTTGCTTACTGGCAAAGGGAAACTTGCGAAACTCGTCTCAGGCCACTAAAACTCTTTGAATATCACGCCTAGGACTCAAAGGAAGGCTTTCCCATCGCCTTCTCACGTTCTGGCTCTTTCTGGTGCCTTTGGACCCATGTTCCAGTTTTGGTCTTTTTTGGTTCCCTTTTGCTTACCTAAGAAGCAAGACGTGCGAAACTGGTCTCAAGCCACTGAAACTCCTTGAATATCACTCCTAGAACTCAAAGGAAGGATTTCTCACCACCTTCTCCCCTTCTGGCACTTTCTGGCGCCTTTGGACCCATGTTCCAGTTTTGGTCTCTTTTGGTTCCCTTTAGCTTACCGGCAAAGGAAGACGTGCGAAACTCGTCTCAAGCCACTGAAACTCCTTGAATATCACTCCTAGAACTCAAAGGAAGGCTTTCCCACCACCTTCTCACATTCTGGCACTTCCTGGTGCCTTTGGACCCAAGTTCTAGTTTTGGTCTCTTTTGGTTCCCTTTTCCTTAACGGCAAAGGAAGACGTGCAAAACTCGTCTCAGGCCAGTAAAACTCCTTGAATATCACGCGTAGGACTTAAAGGAAGGCTTTCCCACCACCTTCTCACGTTCTGGCACTTTCTGGTGCCTTTGGACCCAAGTTCCAGTTTTGGTCTCTTTTGGTTCCCTTTTGCTTACCGGCAAAGGAAGTCGTGCGAAACTCGTCTCACGCCACTGAAACTCCTTCACTATCACTCCTAGAACTCAAAGGAAGGATTTCTCACCACCTTCTACCCTTCTGGCACTTTCTGGCGCCTTTGGACCCAACTTCCAGTTTTGGTCTCTTTTGGTCCCTTTTTGCTTACTGGCAAAGGGAAACTTGCGAAACTCGTCTCAGGCCACTAAAACTCTTTGAATATCACGCCTAGGACTCAAAGGAAGGCTTTCCCATCGCCTTCTCACGTTCTGTCTCTTTCTGGTGCCTTTGGACCCATGTTCCAGTTTTGGTCTTTTTTGGTTCCCTTTTGCTTACCGGCAAAGCAAGACGTGCGAAACTGGTCTCAAGCCACTGAAACTCCTTGAATATCACTCCTAGAACTCAAAGGAAGGATTTCTCACCACCTTCTCCCCTTCTGGCACTTTCTGGCGCCTTTGGATCATGTTCCAGTTTTGGTCTCTTTTGGTTCCCTTTTGCTTACCGGCAAAGGAAGACGTGCGAAACTCGTCTCAAGCCACTGAAACTCCTTGAATATCACTCCTACAACTCAAAGGAAGGATTTCTCACCACCTTCTCCCCTTCTGTCACTTTCTGGCACCTTTGGACCCAAGTTCTAGTTTTGGTCTATTTTGGTTCCCTTTTGCTTACCGGCAAAGCAAGACGTGCGAAACTGGTCTCAAGCCACTGAAACTCCTTGAATATCACTCCTAGAACTCAAAGGAAGGATTTCTCACCACCTTCTCCCCTTCTGGCACTTTCTGGCGCCTTTGGACCCATGTTCCAGTTTTGGTCTCTTTTGGTTCCCTTTTGCTTAATGGCAAAGGAAGACGTGCGAAACTCGTCTCAAGCCACTGAAACTCCTTGAATATCACTCCTAGAACTCAAAGGAAGGATTTCTGACCACCTTCTCCCCTTCTGTCACTTTTTGGCACCTTTGGACCCAAGTTCTAGTTTTGGTCTCTTTTGGTCCCTTTTTGCTTACCGGCAAAGGAAGTTGTGCGAAACTCATCTCAGGCCACTGAAACTCCTTGAATATCACTCCGAAGACACAAAGGAAGGCTTTCCCACCACATTCTCACGTTCGGGCACTTTCTGGTGCCTTTGGACCCATGTTCCAGTTTTGGTCTCTTTTGGTTCCCTTTTGCTTACTGGCAAAGGAAGACGTGCGAAACTCGTCTCAAGCCACTAAAACTACTTGAACTCAAAGGAAGAATTTCTCACCACCTTCTCCCCTTCTGTCACTTTCTTGCACCTTTGGACCCAAGTTCTAGTTTTGGTCTCTTTTTGTCCCTCTCTGCTTACTGGCAAAGGGAGACTTGCGAAACTCATCTCAGGCCACTAAAACTCCTTGAATATCACTCCAAGAACTCAAAGGAAGGATTTCTCACCACCTTCTCCCCTTTTGGCACTTTCTGGCGCCTTTGGACCCAAGTTCCAGTTTTGGTCTCTTTTGGTACCCTTTTGCATACCGGCAAAGGAAGACGTGCGAAACTCGTCTCAAGCCACTGAAACTACTTGAATATCACTCATAGAACTCAAAGGAAGGATTTCTCAACACCTTTTTCCCCTCTGGCACTTTCTGGCACCTTTCGACCCAAGTTTCAGTTTTGGTCTCTTTTGGTCCCTTTTTGCATACTGGCAAAGGGACACTTGCGAAACTCGTCTCAGGCAACTAACACTCCTTGAATATCACGTCTACGACTTAAAAGAAGGCTTTCCCACCACCTTCTCACATTCAGGCACTTTCTGGTGCCTTTGGACCCAAGTTCCAGTTTTGGTCTCTTTTGGTTCCCTTTTGCTTACCGGCAAAGGAAGACGTGCGAAACTCGTCTCAGGCCACTAAAACTCCTTGAATATCACGCCTAGGACTTAAAGGGAGGCTTTCCCATCACCTTCTCCCCTTCTGGCACTTTCTGGCGCCTTTGGACCCATGTTCCAGTTTTGGTCTCTTTTGGTTCCCTTTTGCTTAATGGCAAAGGAAGACGTGCGAAACTCGTCTCAAGCCACTGAAACTCCTTGAATATCACTCCTAGAACTCAAAGGAAGGATTTCTGACCACCTTCTCCCCTTCTGTCACTTTTTGGCACCTTTGGACCCAAGTTCTAGTTTTGGTCTCTTTTGGTCCCTTTTTGCTTACCGGCAAAGGAAGTTGTGCGAAACTCATCTCAGGCCACTGAAACTCCTTGAATATCACTCCGAAGACACAAAGGAAGGCTTTCCCACCACATTCTCACGTTCGGGCACTTTCTGGTGCCTTTGGACCCATGTTCCAGTTTTGGTCTCTTTTGGTTCCCTTTTGCTTACTGGCAAAGGAAGACGTGCGAAACTCGTCTCAAGCCACTAAAACTACTTGAACTCAAAGGAAGAATTTCTCACCACCTTCTCCCCTTCTGTCACTTTCTTGCACCTTTGGACCCAAGTTCTAGTTTTGGTCTCTTTTTGTCCCTCTCTGCTTACTGGCAAAGGGAGACTTGCGAAACTCATCTCAGGCCACTAAAACTCCTTGAATATCACTCCAAGAACTCAAAGGAAGGATTTCTCACCACCTTCTCCCCTTTTGGCACTTTCTGGCGCCTTTGGACCCAAGTTCCAGTTTTGGTCTCTTTTGGTACCCTTTTGCATACCGGCAAAGGAAGACGTGCGAAACTCGTCTCAAGCCACTGAAACTACTTGAATATCACTCATAGAACTCAAAGGAAGGATTTCTCAACACCTTTTTCCCCTCTGGCACTTTCTGGCACCTTTCGACCCAAGTTTTAGTTTTGGTCTCTTTTGGTCCCTTTTTGCATACTGGCAAAGGGACACTTGCGAAACTCGTCTCAGGCAACTAACACTCCTTGAATATCACGTCTACGACTTAAAAGAAGGCTTTCCCACCACCTTCTCACATTCAGGCACTTTCTGGTGCCTTTGGACCCAAGTTCCAGTTTTGGTCTCTTTTGGTTCCCTTTTGCTTACCGGCAAAGGAAGACGTGCGAAACTCGTCTCAGGCCACTAAAACTCCTTGAATATCACGCCTAGGACTTAAAGGGAGGCTTTCCCATCACCTTCTCACATTCTGGCACTTTCTGGTGCCTTTGGACCCAAGTTCCAGTTTTGGTCTCTTTTGGTTCCCTTTTGCTTACCGGCAAAGGAAGACGTGCGAAACTCGTATCAAGCCACTGAAACTCCTTGAATATCACTCCTAGAACTCAAAGGAAGGATTTCTCACCACCTTCTCCCCTTCTGTCACTTTCTGGCACCTTTGACCCAAGTTCTAGTTTTGGTCTCATTTGGTCCCTTTTTGCTTATCGGCAAAGGAAGTCGTGCGAAACTCGTCTTAGGCCACTGAAATCCTTGAATATCACTCCGAAGACACAAAGGAAAGCTTTCTCACCACCTTTTCCGCTTCTGGCACTTTTTGGCGCCTTTGGACCCAAGTTCCAGTTTTGGTCTCTTTTGGTTCCCTTTTGCTTACCGGCAAAGGAAGACGTGCGAAACTCGTCTCAAGCCACTGAAACTCTTTGAATATCACTCCTAGAACTCAAAGGAAGGATTTCTCACCACCTTCTCCCCTTCTGTCACTTTCTGGCACCTTTGGACCCAAGTTCTAGTTTTGGTGTATTTTGGTTCCCTTTAGCTTACCGGCAAAGGAAGACGTGCGAAACTCCTCTCAAGTAACTGATACTCCTTGAATATCACTCTTAGAACTCAAAGGAAGAGTTTCTCACCACCTTCTCTCCTTCTGGCACTTTCTGGCGCCTTTGGACCCAAGTTCCAGTTTTGGTCTCTTTTGGTCCCTTTCTGCTTACTGGCAAAGGGAGACTTGCGAAACTCGTCTCAGGGCACTAAATCTCCTTGAATATCACGCCTAGGACTCAAAGGAAGGCTTTCCCACCACCTTCTCACGTTCTGGCACTTTCTGGTGCCTTTGGATCCAAGTTCAAGTTTTGGTCTCTTTTGGTTCCCTTTTGCTTACCGGCAAAGGAAGACGTGCGAAACTCGTCTCAAGCCACTGAAACTCCTTGAATATCACTCCTAGAACTCAAAGGAAGGATTTCTCCCCACCTTCTGCCCTTCTGGCACTTTCTGGTGCCTTTGGACCCAAGTTCTAGTTTTGGTCTCTTTTGGTTCCCTTTTGCTTACCGGCAAAGGAAGACGTGCGAAACTCGTCTCAAGCCACTGAAACTCCTTGAATATCACTCATATAACACAAAGGAAGGATTTCTCAACACCTTTTTCCCCTCTGGCACTTTCTGGCGCCTTTCGACCCAAGTTCCAGTTTTGGTCTCTTTTGGTCCCTTTTTGCTTACTCGCAAAGGGAGACTTGCGAAACTCGTCTCAGGCCACTAACACTCCTTGAATATCACGTCTACGACTTAAAGGAAGGATTTCTCCCCACCTTCTCCCCTTCTGGCACTTTCTGGCGCCTTTGGACCCAAGTTCTAGTTTTGGTCTCTTTTGGTTCCCTTTTGCTTACCGGCAAAGGAAGACGTGCAAAACTCGTCTCAAGCCACTGAAACTCCTTGAATATCACGCCTAGGACTCAAAGGAAGGATTTCTCACCACCTTCTCCCCTTCTGTCACTTTCTGGCACCTTTGACCCAAGTTACAGTTTTGGTCTCTTTTGGTTCCCTTTTGCTTACCGGCAAAGGAAGACGTGTGAAACTCATCTCAGGCCACTAAAACTCCTTGAATATCACGCCTAGGACTCAAAGGAAGGCTTTCCCACCACCTTCTCGCGTTCTGGCACTTTCTGGTGCCTTTGGACCCATGTTCCAGTTTTGGTCTCTTTTGGTTCCCTTTTGCTTACCGGCAAAGGAAGACGTGCGAAACTCGTCTCAAGCCACTGAAACTCCTTGAATATCACTCCTAGAACTCAAAGGAAGGATTTCTCAACACCTTTTTCCCCTCTGGCACTTTCTGGCGCCTTTCGACCCAAGTTCCAATTTTGGTCTCTTTTGGTCCCTTTTTGCTTACCGGCAAAAGGAAGTTGTGCGAAACTCGTCTCAGGACTCTGAAATCCTTGAATATCACTCCGAAGACACAAAGGAAGGCTTTCTCACCACCTTTTCCGCTTCTGGCACTTTCTGGTGCCTTTGGATCCAAGTTCCAGTTTTGGTCTCTTTTGGTTCCCTTTTGCTTACCGGCAAAGGAAGACGTGCGAAACTGGTCTCAAGCCACTGAAACTGCTTGAATATCACTCCTAGAACTCAAAGGAAGGATTTCTCAGCACCTTCTCCCCCTCTGGCACTTTCTGGCGCCTTTGGACCCAAGTTCCAGTTTTGGTCTCTTTTGGTCCCTTGTTGCTTACTCGCAAAGGGAGACTTGCGAAACTCCTCTCAGGCCACTAAAACTCTTAGAATATCACGCCTAGGACTCAAAGCAAGGCTTTCTCACCACCTTTTCCGCTTCTGGCACTTTCTGGCGCCTTTGGACCCAAGTTCCAGTTTTGGTCTCTTTTGGTCCCTTTTTGTTTACTGGCAAAGGGAGCCTTGCGAAACTCGTCTCAGGCCACTAAATCTCCTTGAATATCACGCCTAGGACTCAAAGGAAGGCTTCCCCACCACCTTCTCACGTTCTGGCACTTTCTGGTGCCTTTGGATCCAAGTTCCAGTCTTGGTCTCTTTTGGTTCCCTTTTGCATACCGGCAAAGAAAGACGTGCGAAAGTCGTCTCAGGCCACTAAAACTCCTTGAATATCACGCCTAGGACTCAAAGGAAGGCTTTCCCACCACCTTTTCACGTTTTGGCACTTTCTGGTGCCTTTGGACCCAAGTTCCAGTTTTGGTCTTTTTTGGTTCCCTTTTACTTACCGGCAAAGCAAAACGTGCGAAACTCGTCTCAAGCCACTGAAACTCCTTGAATATCACTCTGAAGACACAAAGGAATGATTTCTCACCACCTTCTCCCCTTCTAGCACTTTCTGGCGTCTTTGGACCCAAGTTCCAGTTTTGGTCTCTTTTGGTTCCCTTTTGCTTACCGGCAAAGGAAGACGTGCAAAACTCATCTCAGGCCACTAAAACTCCTTGAATATCACGCCTAGGACTCAAAGGAAGGCTTTCCCACCACCTTCTCGCGTTCTGGCACTTTCTGGTGCCTTTGGTCCCAAGTTCCAGTTTTGGTCTCTTTTGGTTCCCTTTTGCTTACCGGCAAAGGAAGACGTGCGAAACTCGTCTCAAGCCACTGAAACTCCTTGAATATCACTCCTAGAACTCAAAGGAACGATTTCTCAACACCTTTTTCCCCTCTGGCACTTTCTGGCCCCTTTCGACCCAAGTTCCAGTTTTTGTCTCTTTTGGTCCTTTTTTGCTTACCGGCAAAGGAAGTTGGGCGAAACTCGTCTCAGGACTCTGAAATCCTTGAATATCACTCCGAAGACACAAAGGAAGGCTTTCTCACCACCTTTTCCGCTTCTGGCACTTTCTGGTGCCTTTCGATCCAAGTTCCAGTTTTGGTCTCTTTTGGTTCCCTTTTGCTTACCGGCAAAGGAAGACGTGCGAAACTGGTCTCAAGCCACTGAAATTGCTTGAATATCACTCCTAGAACTCAAAGGAAGGATTTCTCACCACCTTCTCCCCCTCTGGCACTTTCTGGCGCCTTTGGACCCAAGTTCCAGTTTTGGTCTCTTTTGGTCTCTTTTTGCTTACTCGCAAAGGGAGACTTGCGAAACTCGTCTCAGGCCACTAAAACTCTTAGAATATCACGCCTAGGACTCAAAGCAAGGCTTTCTCACCACCTTTTCCGCTTCTGGCACTTTCTGGCGCCTTTGGACCCAAGTTCCAGTTTTGGTCTCTTTTGGTCCCTTTTTGCTTACTGGCAAAGGGAGACTTGCGAAACTCGTCTCAGGCCACTAAATCTCCTTGAATATCACGCCTAGGACTCAAAGGAAGGCTTTCCCACCACCTTCTCACGTTCTGGCACTTTCTGGTGCCTTTGGATCCAAGTTCCAGTCTTGGTCTCTTTTGGTTCCCTTTTGCATACCGGCAAAGAAAGACGTGCGAAACTCGTCTCAGGCCACTGAAACTCCTTGAATATCACTCCGAAGACACAAAGGAAGGATTTCTCACCCCCTTCTCCCCTTCTGGCACTTTCTGGCGCCTTTGGACCCAAGTTCCAGTTTTGGTCTCTTTTGGTTCCCTTTTGCTTACCGGCAAAGGAAGACGTGCGAAACTCGTCTCAAGCCACTGAAACTCCTTGAATATCACTCCTAGAACTCAAAGGAAGGATTTCTCAACACCTTTTTCCCCTCTGGCACTTTCTGGCGCCTTTCGACCCAAGTTCCAGTTTTGGTCTCTTTTGGTCCATTTTTGCTTACCGGCAAAGGAAGTTGCGCGAAACGCGTCTCAGGACTCTGAAATCCTTGAATATCACTCCGAAGACACAAAGGAAGGCTTTCTCACTACCTTTTCCGCTTCTGGCACTTTCTGGTGCCTTTGGATCCAAGTTCGAGTTTTGATCTCTTTTGGTTCCCTTTTGCTTACCGGCAAAGGAAGACGTGCGAAACTGGTCTCAAGCCACTGAAACTCCTTGAATATCACTCCTAGAACTCAAAGGAAGGATTTCTCACCACCTTCTCCCCTTCTGGCACTTTCTGGCGCCTTTGGACCCAAGTTCCAGTTTTGGTCTCTTTTGGTCCCTTTTTGCTTACTGGCAAAGGGAGACTTGCGAAACTCGTCTCAGGCCACTAAAACTCTTTGAATATCACGCCTAGGACTCAAAGGAAGGCTTTCCCACCGCCTTCTCACGTTCTGGCTCTTTCTGGTGCCTTTGGACCCAAGTTCCAGTTTTGGTTTCTTTTTGTTCCCTTGTGCTTACTGGCAAAGGGAGACTTGCGAAACTCGTCTCAGGCCACTACAACTCTTTGAATATCACGCTTAGGACTCAAAGGAAGGCTTTCCAACCACCTTCTCACGTTCTGGTACCTTCTGGTGCCTTTGGACCCAAGTTCCAATTTTGGTCTCTTTTGGTTCCCTTTTGCTTACTGGCAAAGGAAGACGAGCGAAACTCGTCTCAAGCCATTGAAACTCCTTGAATATCACGCGTAGGACTTAAAGGAAGGCTTTCCCACCACCTTCTCACGTTCTGGCACTTTCTGGTGCCTTTGGACCCAAGTTCCAGTTTTGGTCTCTTTTGGTTCCCTTTTGCTTACCGGCAAAGGAAGACGTGCGAAACTCGTCTCACGCCACTGAAACTCCTTCAGTATCATTCCTAGAACTCAAAGGAAGGATTTATCACCACCTTCTACCCTTCTGGCACTTTCTGGCGCCTTTCGACCCAACTTCCAGTTTTGGTCTCTTTTGGTCCCTTTTTGCTTACTGGCAAAGGGAAACTTGCGAAACTCGTCTCAGGCCACTAAAACTCTTTGAATATCACGCCTAGGACTCAAAGGAAGGCTTTCCCATCGCCTTCTCACGTTCTGGCTCTTTCTGGTGCCTTTGGACCCATGTTCCAGTTTTGGTCTTTTTTGGTTCCCTTTTGCTTACCGGCAAAGCAAGACGTGCAAAACTGGTCTCAAGCCACTGAAAGTCCTTGAATATCACTCCTAGAACTCAAAGGAAGGATTTCTCACCACCTTCTCCCCTTCTGGCACTTTCTGGTGCCTTTGGACCCATGTTCCAGTTTTGGTCTCTTTTGGTTCCCTTTTCCTTACCGGCAAAGGAAGACGTGCAAAACTCGTCTCAGGCCAGTAAAACTCCTTGAATATCACGCGTAGGACTTAAAGGAAGGCTTTCCCACCACCTTCTCCCCTTCTGGCACTTTCTGGCGCCTTTGGACCCATGTTCCAGTTTTGGTCTCTTTTGGTTCCCTTTTGCTTACCGGCAAAGGAAGACGTGCGAAACTGGTCTCAAGCCACTGAAACTCCTTGAATATCACTCCTAGAACTCAAAGGAAGGATTTCTCAACACCTTTTTCCCCTCTGGCACTTTCTGGCGCCTTTCGACCTAAGTTCCAGTTTTGGTTTCTTTTGGTCCCTTTTTGCTTACTGGCAAAGGAAGTTGTGCGAAACTCGTCTCAGGACTCTGAAATCCTTGAATATCACTCCGAAGACACAAAGGAAGGCTTTCTCACCACCTTTTCCGCTTCTGGCACTTTCTGGTGCCTTTGGAACCAAGTTCCAGTTTTGGTCTCTTTTGGTTCCCTTTTGCTTACCGGCAAAGGAAGACGTGCGAAACTGGCCTCAAGCCACTGAAACTCCTTGAATATCACTCCTAGAACTCAAAGGAAGGATTTCTCAACACCTTTTTCCCCTCTGGCACTTTCTGGTGCCTTTCGACCCAAGTTCCAGTTTTGGTCTCTTTTGGTCCGTTTTTGCTTACCAACAAAGGAAGTTGTGCGAAACTCGTCTCAGGACTCTGAAATCATTGAATATCACTCCGAAGACACAAAGGAAGGCTTTCTCACCACCTTTTCCGCTTCTGGCACTTTCTGGTGCCTTTGGAACCAAGTTCCAGTTTTGGTCTCTTTTGGTTCCCTTTTGCTTACCGGCAAAGGAAGACGTGCGAAACTGGTCTCAAGCCACTGAAACTCCTTGAATATCACTCCTAGAACTCAAAGGAAAGATTTCTCACCACCTTCTCCCCTTCTGGCACTTTCTGGCGCCTTTGGACCCAAGTTCCAGTTTTGGTCTCTTTTGGTCCCTTTTTGCTTACTGGCAAAGGGAGACTTGCGAAACTCGTCTCAGGCCACTAAATCTCCTTAAATATCACACCTAGGACTCAAAGGAAGGCTTTCCCACCACCTTCTCGCGTTCTGGCACTTTCTGGTGCCTTTGGACCCAAATTCCAGTTTTGGTCTTCTTTGGTTCCCTTTTGCTTACCGGCAAAGCAAGACGTGCGAAACTCGTCTCAAGGCACTGAAACTCCTTGAATATCACTCCGAAGACACAAAGGAAGGATTTCTCACCACCTTCTCCCCTTCTGGCACTTTCTGGCGCCTTTGGTCCCAAGTTCCAGTTTTGGTCTCTTTTGGTCACTTTTTACTTACTGGCAAAGGGAGACTTGCGAAACTCGTCTCAGGCCACTAAAACTCGTTGAATATCACGCCTACGACTTAAAGGAAGGCTTTCCCACCACCTTCTCACATTCTGGCACTTTCTGGTGCCTTTGGACCCAAGTTCTAGTTTTGGTCTCTTTTGGTTCCCTTTTGCTTACCGGCAAAGGAAGACGTGCAAAACTCGTCTCAAGCCAGTAAAACTCCTTGAATATCACGCGTAGGACTTAAAGCAAGGCTTTCCCACCACCTTCTCACGTTCTGGCACTTTTTGGTGCCTTTGGACCCAAGTTCCAGTTTTGGTCTCTTTTGGTTCTCTTTTGCTTACCGGCAAAGCAAGACGTGCGAAACTGGTCTCAAGCCACTGAAACTCCTTGAATATCACTCCTAGAACTCAAAGGAAGGATTTCTCACCACTTCTCCCCTTCTGGCACTTTCTGGCGCCTTTGGACCCATGTTCCAGTTTTGGTCTCTTTTGGTTCCCTTTTGCTTACTGGCAAAGGAAGTTGTGCGAAACTCGTCTCAGGACTCTGAAATCCTTGAATATCACTCCGAAGACACAAAGGAAGGCTTTCTCACCACCTTTTCCGCTTCTGGCACTTTCTGGTGCCTTTGGAACCAAGTTCCAGTTTTGGTCTCTTTTGGTTCCCTTTTGCTTACCGGCAAAGGAAGACGTGCGAAACTGGCCTCAAGCCACTGAAACTCCTTGAATATCACTCCTAGAACTCAAAGGAAGGATTTCTCAACACCTTTTTCCCCTCTGGCACTTTCTGGTGCCTTTCGACCCAAGTTCCAGTTTTGGTCTCTTTTGGTCCGTTTTTGCTTACCAACAAAGGAAGTTGTGCGAAACTCGTCTCAGGACTCTGAAATCATTGAATATCACTCCGAAGACACAAAGGAAGGCTTTCTCACCACCTTTTCCGCTTCTGGCACTTTCTGGTGCCTTTGGAACCAAGTTCCAGTTTTGGTCTCTTTTGGTTCCCTTTTGCTTACCGGCAAAGGAAGACGTGCGAAACTGGTCTCAAGCCACTGAAACTCCTTGAATATCACTCCTAGAACTCAAAGGAAAGATTTCTCACCACCTTCTCCCCTTCTGGCACTTTCTGGCGCCTTTGGACCCAAGTTCCAGTTTTGGTCTCTTTTGGTCCCTTTTTGCTTACTGGCAAAGGGAGACTTGCGAAACTCGTCTCAGGCCACTAAATCTCCTTAAATATCACACCTAGGACTCAAAGGAAGGCTTTCCCACCACCTTCTCGCGTTCTGGCACTTTCTGGTGCCTTTGGACCCAAATTCCAGTTTTGGTCTTCTTTGGTTCCCTTTTGCTTACCGGCAAAGCAAGACGTGCGAAACTCGTCTCAAGGCACTGAAACTCCTTGAATATCACTCCGAAGACACAAAGGAAGGATTTCTCACCACCTTCTCCCCTTCTGGCACTTTCTGGCGCCTTTGGTCCCAAGTTCCAGTTTTGGTCTCTTTTGGTCACTTTTTACTTACTGGCAAAGGGAGACTTGCGAAACTCGTCTCAGGCCACTAAAACTCGTTGAATATCACGCCTACGACTTAAAGGAAGGCTTTCCCACCACCTTCTCACATTCTGGCACTTTCTGGTGCCTTTGGACCCAAGTTCTAGTTTTGGTCTCTTTTGGTTCCCTTTTGCTTACCGGCAAAGGAAGACGTGCAAAACTCGTCTCAAGCCAGTAAAACTCCTTGAATATCACGCGTAGGACTTAAAGCAAGGCTTTCCCACCACCTTCTCACGTTCTGGCACTTTTTGGTGCCTTTGGACCCAAGTTCCAGTTTTGGTCTCTTTTGGTTCTCTTTTGCTTACCGGCAAAGCAAGACGTGCGAAACTGGTCTCAAGCCACTGAAACTCCTTGAATATCACTCCTAGAACTCAAAGGAAGGATTTCTCACCACTTCTCCCCTTCTGGCACTTTCTGGCGCCTTTGGACCCATGTTCCAGTTTTGGTCTCTTTTGGTTCCCTTTTGCTTACCGGCAAAGGAAGACGTGCGAAACTCGTCTCAAGCCACTGAAACTCCTTGAATATCACTCCTAGAACTCAAAGGAAGGCTTTCCCACCACCTTCTCACATTCTGGCACTTTCTGGTGCCTTGGGACCCAAGTTCTAGTTTTGGTCTCTTTTCGTTCCCTTTTCCTTACCGGCAAAGGAAGACGTGCGAAACTCGTCTCAAGCCACTGAAACTCCTTGAATATCACTCCTAGAACTCAAAGGAAGGCTTTCCCACCACCTTCTCACATTCTGGCACTTTCTGGTGCCTTGGGACCCAAGTTCTAGTTTTGGTCTCTTTTGGTTCCCTTTTCCTTACCGGCAAAGGAAGACGTGCAAAACTCGTCTCAGGCCAGTAAAACTCCTTGAATATCACGCGTAGGACTTAAAGGAAGGCTTTCCAACCACCTTCTCACGTTCTGGCACTTTCTGGTGCCTTTGGACCCAAGTTCCAGTTTTGGTCTCTTTTGGTTCCCTTTTGCTTACCGGCAAAGGAAGACGTGCGAAACTCGTCTCACGCCACTGAAACTCCTTCACTATCACTCCTAGAACTCAAAGGAAGGATTTCTCACCACCTTCTCCCCTTCTGTCACTTTCTGGCCCCTTTGACCCAAGTTCCAGTTTTGGTCTCTTTTGGTTCCCTTTTGCTTACCGGCAAAGGAAGACGTGCGAAACTCATCTCAGGCCACTAAAACTCCTTGAATATCACGCCTAGGACTCAAAGGAAGGCTTTCCCACCACCTTCTCGCGTTCTGGCACTTTCTGGTGCCTTTGGACCCATGTTCCAGTTTTGGTCTCTTTTGGTTCTCTTTTGCGTACCGGCAAAGGAAGACGTGTGACACTCGTCTCAAGCCACTGAAACTCCTTGAATATCACTCCTAGAACTCAAAGGAAGGATTTCTCAACAACCTTTTCCCCTCTGGCACTTTCTGGCGCCTTTCGACCTAAGTTCCAGTTTTGGTCTCTTTTGGTCCCTTTTTGCTTACTGGCAAAGGAAGTTGTGCGAAACTTGTCTCGGGACTCTGAAATCCTTGAATATCACTCCGAAGACACAAAGGAAGGCTTTCTCACCACCTTTTCCGCTTCTGGCACTTTCTGGTGCCTTTGGATTCAAGTTCCAGTTTTGGTCTCTTTTGGTTCCCTTTTGCTTACCAGCAAAGGAAGACGTGGGAAACTGGTCTCAAGCCACTGAAACTCCTTGAATATCACTCCTAGAACTCAAAGGAAGGATTTCTCACCACTTCTCCCCTTCTGGCACTTTCTGGCGCCTTTGGACCCATGTTCCAGTTTTGGTCTCTTTTGGTTCCCTTTTGCTTACCGGCAAAGGAAGACGTGCGAAACTCGTCTCAAGCCACTGAAACTCCTTGAATATCACTCCTAGAACTCAAAGGAAGGCTTTCCCACCACCTTCTCACATTCTGGCACTTTCTGGTGCCTTGGGACCCAAGTTCTAGTTTTGGTCTCTTTTCGTTCCCTTTTCCTTACCGGCAAAGGAAGACGTGCGAAACTCGTCTCAAGCCACTGAAACTCCTTGAATATCACTCCTAGAACTCAAAGGAAGGCTTTCCCACCACCTTCTCACATTCTGGCACTTTCTGGTGCCTTGGGACCCAAGTTCTAGTTTTGGTCTCTTTTGGTTCCCTTTTCCTTACCGGCAAAGGAAGACGTGCAAAACTCGTCTCAGGCCAGTAAAACTCCTTGAATATCACGCGTAGGACTTAAAGGAAGGCTTTCCAACCACCTTCTCACGTTCTGGCACTTTCTGGTGCCTTTGGACCCAAGTTCCAGTTTTGGTCTCTTTTGGTTCCCTTTTGCTTACCGGCAAAGGAAGACGTGCGAAACTCGTCTCACGCCACTGAAACTCCTTCACTATCACTCCTAGAACTCAAAGGAAGGATTTCTCACCACCTTCTCCCCTTCTGTCACTTTCTGGCCCCTTTGACCCAAGTTCCAGTTTTGGTCTCTTTTGGTTCCCTTTTGCTTACCGGCAAAGGAAGACGTGCGAAACTCATCTCAGGCCACTAAAACTCCTTGAATATCACGCCTAGGACTCAAAGGAAGGCTTTCCCACCACCTTCTCGCGTTCTGGCACTTTCTGGTGCCTTTGGACCCATGTTCCAGTTTTGGTCTCTTTTGGTTCTCTTTTGCGTACCGGCAAAGGAAGACGTGTGACACTCGTCTCAAGCCACTGAAACTCCTTGAATATCACTCCTAGAACTCAAAGGAAGGATTTCTCAACAACCTTTTCCCCTCTGGCACTTTCTGGCGCCTTTCGACCTAAGTTCCAGTTTTGGTCTCTTTTGGTCCCTTTTTGCTTACTGGCAAAGGAAGTTGTGCGAAACTTGTCTCGGGACTCTGAAATCCTTGAATATCACTCCGAAGACACAAAGGAAGGCTTTCTCACCACCTTTTCCGCTTCTGGCACTTTCTGGTGCCTTTGGATTCAAGTTCCAGTTTTGGTCTCTTTTGGTTCCCTTTTGCTTACCAGCAAAGGAAGACGTGGGAAACTGGTCTCAAGCCACTGAAACTCCTTGAATATCACTCCTAGAACTCAAAGGAAGGATTTCTCACCACCTTCTCCCCCTCTGGCACTTTCTGGCGCCTTTGGACCCAAGTTCCAGTTTTGGTCTCTTTTGGTCCCTTTTTGCTTACTCGCAAAGGGAGACTTGCGAAACTCGTCTCAGGCCACTAAAACTCTTAGAATATCACGCCTAAGACTCAAAGGAAGGCTTTCCCACCACCTTTTCCGCTTCTGGCACTTTCTGGCGCCTTTGGACCCAAGTTCCAGTTTTGGTCTCTTTTGGTCCCTTTTTGCTTACTGGCAAAGGGAGACTTGCGAAACACGTCTCAGGCCACTAAATCTCCTTGAATATCACGCCTAGGACTCAAAGAAAGGCTTTCCCACCACCTTCTCACGTTCTGGCACTTTCTGGTGCCTTTGGATCCAAGATCCAGTCTTGGTCTCTTTTGGTTCCCTTTTGCATACCGGCAAAGAAAGACGTGCGAAACTCATCTCAGGCCACTAAAACTCCTTGAATATCACGCCTAGGACTCAAAGGAAGGCTTTCCCACCACCTTCTCGCGTTCTGGCACTTTCTGGTGCCTTTGGACCCATGTTCCAGTTTTGGTCTCTTTTGGTTCCCTTTTGCTTACCGGCAAAGGGAGACGTGCGACACTCGTCTCAAGCCACTGAAACTCCTTGAATATCACTCCTAGAACTCAAAGGAAAGATTTCTCAACACCTTTTTCCCCTCTGGCACTTTCTGGCGCCTTTCGACCCAAGTTCTAGTTTTGGTCTCTTTTGGTCCCTTTTTGCTTACCGGCAAAGGAAGTTGTGCGAAACTCGTCTCAGGACTCTGAAATCCTTGAATATCACTCCGAAGACACAAAGGAAGGCTTTCTCACCACCTTTTCCGCTTCTGGCACTTTCTGGTGCCTTTGGAACCAAGTTCCAGTTTTGGTCTCTTTTGGTTCCCTTTTGCTTACCGGCAAAGGAAGACGTGCGAAACTGGTCTCAAGCCACTGAAACTCCTTGAATATCACTCCTAGAACTCAAAGGAAGGATTTCTCACCACCTTCTCCCTTTCTGGCACTTTCTGGCGCCTTTGGACCCAAGTTCCAGTTTTGGTCTCTTTTGGTCCCTTTTTGCTTACTGGCAAAGGGAGACTTGCGAAACTCGTCTCAGGCCACTAAATCTCCTTAAATATCACGCCTAGGACTCAAAGGAAGGCTTTCCCACCACCTTCTCACGTTCTGGCACTTTCTGGTGCCTTTGGATCTAAGTTCCAGTTTTGGTCTCTTTTGGTTCCCTTTTGCATACTGGCAAAGAAAGACGTGCGAAACTCGTCTCAGGCCACTAAAACTCCTTGAATATCACGCCTAGGACTCAAAGGAAGGCTTTACCACCACCTTCTCGCGTTCTGGCACTTTCTGGTGCCTTTGGACCCAAGTTCCAGTTTTTGTCTTTTTTGGTTCCCTTTTGCTTACCGGCAAAGCAAGACGTGCGAAACTCGTCTCAAGCCACTGAAACTCCTTGAATATCACTCCGAAGACACAAAGGAAGGATTTCTCACCACCTTCTCCCCTTCTGGCACTTTCTGGCGCCTTTGGACCCAAGTTCCAGTTTTGGTCTCTTTTGGTCCCTTTTTGCTTACTGGCAAAGGGAGACTTGCGAAACTCGTCTCAGGCCACTAAAACTCGTTGAATATCACGCCTACGACTTAAAGGAAGGCTTTCCCACCACCTTCTCACATTCTGGCACTTTCTGGTGCCTTTGGACCCAAGTTCTAGTTTTGGTCTCTTTTGGTTCCCTTTTGCTTACCGGCAAAGGAAGACGTGCAAAACTCGTCTCAAGCCAGTAAAACTCCTTGAATATCACGCATAGGACTTAAAGGAAGGCTTTCCCACCACCTTCTCACGTTCTGGCACTTTCTGGTGCCTTTGGACCCAAGTTCCAGTTTTGTTCTCTTTTGGTTCCCTTTTGCTTACCGGCAAAGGAAGACGTGCGAAACTCGTCTCACGCCACTGAAACTCCTTCAGTATCACTCCTAGAACTCAAAGGAAGGATTTCTCACCACCTTCTACCCTTCTGGCACTTTCTGGCGCCTTTCGACCCAACTTCCAGTTTTGGTCTCTTTTGGTCCCTTTTTGCTTACTGGCAAAGGGAAACTTGCGAAACTCGTCTCAGGCCACTAAAACTCTTTGAATATCACGCCTAGGACTCAAAAGAAGGCTTTCCCATCGCCTTCTCACGTTCTGGCTCTTTCTGGTGCCTTTGGACCCATGTTCCAGTTTTGATCTTTTTTGGTTCCCTTTTGCTTACCGGCAAAGCAAGACGTGCGAAACTGGTCTCAAGCCACTGAAACTCCTTGAATATCACTCCTAGAACTCAAAGGAAGGATTTCTCACCACCTTCTCCCTTTCTGGCACTTTCTGGCGCCTTTGGACCCATGTTCCTGTTTTGGTCTCTTTTGGTTCCCTTTTGCTTACCGGCAAAGGAAGACGTGCGAAACTCGTCTCAAGCCACTGAAACTCCTTGAATATCACTCCTAGAACTTAAAGGAAGGCTTTCCCACCACCTTCTCACATTCTGGCACTTTCTGGCCCCTTTGACCCAAGTTCCAGTTTTGGTCTCTTTTGGTTCCCTTTTGCTTACCGGCAAAGGAAGACGTGCGAAACTCATCTCAGGCCACTAAAACTCCTTGAATATCACGCCTAGGACTCAAAGGAAGGCTTTCCCACCACCTTCTCGCGTTCTGGCACTTTCTGGCGCCTTTGGACCCATGTTCCAGTTTTGGTCTCTTTTGGTCCCTTTCTGCTTACTGGCAAAGGAAGTTGTGCGAAACTCGTCTCAGGACTCTGAAATCCTTGAATATCACTCCGAAGACACAAAGGAAGGCTTTCTCACCACCTTTTCCGCTTCTGGCACTTTCTGGTGCCTTTGGATCCAAGTTCCAGTTTTGGTCTCTTTTGGTTCCCTTTTGCTTACCAGCAAAGGAAGACGTGCGAAACTCGTCTCAAGCCACTGAAACTCCTTGAATATCACTCCTAGAAGTCAAAGGAAGGATTTCTCACCACCTTCTCCCCTTCTGGCACTTTCTGGCGCCTTTGGACCCAAGTTCCAGTTTTGGTCTCTTTTGGTCCCTTTTTGCTTACTCGCAAAGGGAGACTTGCGAAACTCGTCTCAGGCCACTAAAACTCTTTGAATATCACGCCTAGGACTCAAAGGAAGGCTTTCTCACCACCTTTTCCGCTTCTGGCACTTTCTGGCGCCTTTGGACCCAAGTTCCAGTTTTGGTCTCTTTTGGTCCCTTTTTGCTTACTGGCAAAGGTAGACTTGCGAAACTTGTCTCAGGCCACTAAATCTCCTTGAATATCACGCCTAGGACTCAAAGGAAGGCTTTCCCACCACCTTCTCACGTTCTGGCACTTTCTGGTGCCTTTGGATCCAAGTTCCAGTCTTGGTCTATTTTGGTTCCCTTTTGCATACCGGCAAAGAAAGACGTGCGAAACTCGTCTCAGGCCACTAAAACTCCTTAAATATCACGCCTAGGACTCAAAGGAAGGCTTTCCCACCACCTTCTCGCGTTCTGGCACTTTCTGGTGCCTTTGGACCCAAGTTCCAGTTTTGGTCTTTTTTGGTTCCCTTTTGCTTACTGGCAAAGCAAGACATGCAAAACTCGTCTCAAGCCACTGAAACTCCTTGAATATCACTCTGAAGACACAAAGGAAGGATTTCTCACCACCTTCTCCCCTTCTGGCACTTTCTGGCGCCTTTGGACCCAAGTTCCAGTTTTGGTCTCTTTTGGTTCCCTTTTGCTTACCGGCAAAGGAAGACGTGCGGAACTCGTCTCACGCCACTGAAACTCCTTCAGTATCACTCCTAGAACTCAAAGGAAGGATTTCTCACCACCTTCTACCCTTCTGGCACTTTCTGGCGCCTTTCGACCCAACTTCCAGTTTTGGTCTCTTTTGGTCCCTTTTTGCTTACTGGCAAAGGGAAACTTGCGAAACTCGTCTCAGGCCACTAAAACTCTTTGAATATCACGCCTAGGACTCAAAGGAAGGCTTTCCCATCGCCTTCTCACGTTCTGGCTCTTTCTGGTGCCTTTGGACCCATGTTCCAATTTTGGTCTTTTTTGGTTCCCTTTTGCTTACCGGCAAAGCAAGACGTGCGAAACTCGTCTGAAGCCACTGAAACTCCTTGAATATCACTCCTAGAACTCAAAGGAAGGATTTCTCACCACCTTCTCCCCTCTGGCACTTTCTGGCGCCTTTGGACCCATGTTCCAGTTTTGGTCTCTTTTGGTTCCCGTTTGCTTACCGGCAAAGGAAGACGTGCGAAACTCGTCTCAAGCATCTGAAACTCCTTGAATATCACTCCTAGAACTCAAAGGAAGGCTTTCCCACCACCTTCTCACATTCTGGCACTTTCTGGTGCCTTTGGACCCAAGTTCTAGTTTTGGTCTCTTTTGGTTCCCTTTTCCTTACCGGCAAAGGAAGACGTGTAAAACTCGTCTCAGGCCAGTAAAACTCCTTGAATATCACGCGTAGGACTTAAAGGAAGGCTTTCCCACCACCTTCTCACGTTCTGGCACTTTCTGGTGCCTTTGGACCCAAGTTCAAGTTTTGGTCTCTTTTGGTTCCCTTTTGCTTACCGGCAAAGGAAAACGTGCGAAACTCGTCTCACGCCACTGAAACTCCTTAACTATCACTCCTAGAACTCAATGGAAGGATTTCTCACCACCTTCTACCCTTCTGGCACTTTCTGGCGCCTTTGGACCCAACTTCCAGTTTTGGTCTCTTTTGGTCCCTTTTTGCTTACTGGCAAAGGGAAACTTGCGAAACTCGTCTCAGGCCACTAAAACTCTTTGAATATCACGCCTAGGACTCAAAGGAAGGCTTTTCCATCGCCTTCTCACGTTCTGTCTCTTTCTGGTGCCTTTGGACCCATGTTCCAGTTTTGGTCTTTTTTGGTTCCCTTTTGCTTACCGGCAAAGCAAGACGTGCGAAACTGGTCTCAAGCCACTGAAACTCCTTGAATATCACTCCTAGAACTCAAAGGAAGGATTTCTCACCACATTCTCCCCTTCTGGCACTTTCTGGCGCCTTTGGACCCATGTTCCAGTTTTGGTCTCTTTTGGTTCCCTTTTGCTTACCGGCAAAGGAAGACGTGCGAAACTCGTCTCAAGCCACTGAAACTCCTTAAATATCACTCCTAGAACTCAAAGGAAGGATTTCTCAACACCTTTTTCCCCTCTGGCACTTTCTGGCGCCTTTCGACCCAAGTTCCAGTTTTGGTCTCTTTTGGTCCCTTTTTGCTTACCGGCAAAGGAAGTTGTGCGAAACTCGTCTCAGGACTCTGAAATCCTTGAATATCACTCCGAAGACACAAAGGAAGGCTTTCTCACCACCTTTTCCGCTTCTGGCACTTTCTGGTGCCTTTGGATCCAAGTTCCAGTTTTGGTCTCTTTTGGTTCCCTTTTGCTTACCGGCAAAGCAAGACGTGCGAAACTGGTCTCAAGCCACTGAAACTCCTTGAATATCACTCCTAGAACTCAAAGGAAGGATTTCTCACCACCTTCTCCCCTTCTGGCACTTTCTGGCGCCTTTGGACCCATGTTCCAGTTTTGGTCTCTTTTGGTTCCCTTTTGCTTACCGGCAAAGGAAGATGTGCGAAACTCGTCTCAAGCCACTGAAACTCCTTGAATATCACTCCTACAACTCAACGGAAGGATTTCTCACCACCTTCTCCCCTTCTGTCACTTTCTGGCACCTTTGGACACAAGTTGTAGTTTTGGTCTATTTTGGTTCCCTTTTGCTTACCGGCAAAGCAAGACGTGCGAAACTGGTCTCAAGCCACTGAAACTCCTTGAATATCACTCCTAGAACTCAAAGGAAGGATTTCTCACCACCTTCTCCCCTTCTGGCACTTTCTGGCGCCTTTGGACCCATGTTCCAGTTTTGGTCTCTTTTGGTTCCCTTTTGCTTACCGGCAAAGGAAGACGTGCGAAACTCGTCTCACGCCACTGAAACTCCTTCAGTATCAATCCTAGAACTCAAAGGAAGGATTTCTCACCACCTTCTACCCTTCTGGTACATTCTGGCGCCTTTCGACCCAACTTCCAGTTTTGGTCTCTTTTGGTCCCTTTTTGCTTACTGGCAAAGGGAAACTTGCGAAACTCGTCTCAGGCCACTAAAACTCTTTGAATATCACGCCTAGGACTCAAAGGAAGGCTTTCCCATCGCCTTCTCACGTTCTGGCTCTATCTGGTGCCTTTGGACCCATGTTCCAGTTTTGGTCTTTTTTGGTTCCCTTTTGCTTACCGGCAAAGCAAGACGTGCGAAACTGGTCTCAAGCCACTGAAACTCCTTGAATATCACTCCTAGAACTCAAAGGAAGGATTTCTCACCACCTTCTCCCCTTCTGGCACTTTCTGGCGCCTTTGGACCCATGTTCCAGTTTTGGTCTCTTTTGGTTCCCTTTTGCTTACCGGCAAAGGAAGACGTGCGAAACTCGTCTCAAACCACTGAAACTCCTTGAATATCACTCCTAGAACTCAAAGGAAGGCTTTCCCACCACCTTCTCACATTCTGGCACCAGGTGCCTTTGGACCCAAGTTCTAGTTTTGGTCTCTTTTGGTTCCCTTTTCCTTACCGGCAAAGGAAGACGTGCAAAACTCGTCTCAGGCCAGTAAAACTCCTTGAATATCACGCGTAGGACTTAAAGGAAGGCTTTCCCACCACCTTCTCATGTTCTGGCACTTTCTGGTGCCTTTGGACCCATGTTCCAGTTTTTGTCTCTTTTGGTTCCCTTTTGCTTACCGGCAAAGGAAGACGTGCGAAACTCGTCTCACGCCACTGAAACTCCTTCACTATCACTCCTAAAACTCAAAGGAAGGATTTCTCACCACCTTCTACCCTTCTGGCACTTTCTGGCGCCTTTGGACCCAACTTCCAGTTTTGGTCTCTTTTGGTCCCTTTTTGCTTACTGGCAAAGGGAAACTTGCGAAACTCGTCTCAGGCCACTAAAACTCTTTGAATATCACGCCTAGGACTCAAAGGAAGGCTTTCCCATCGCCTTCTCACGTTCTGTCTCTTTCTGGTGCCTTTGGACCCATGTTCCAGTTTTGGTCTTTTTTGGTTCCCTTTTGCTTACCGGCAATGCAAGACGTGCGAAACTGGTCTCAAGCCACTGAAACTCCTTGAATATCACTCCTAGCACTCAAAGGAAGGATTTCTCACCACCTTCTCCCCTTCTGGCACTTTCTGGCGCCTTTGGACCCATGTTCCAGTTTTGGTCTCTTTTGGTTCCCTTTTGCTTACCGGCAAAGGAAGACGTGCGAAACTCGTCTCAAGCCACTGAAACTTCTTAAATATCACTCCTAGAACTCAAAGGAAGGATTTCTCAACACCTTTTTCCCCTGTGGCACTTTCTGGCGCCTTTCGACCCAAGTTCCAGTTTTGGTCTCTTTTGGTCCCTTTTTGCTTACCGGCAAAGGAAGTTGTGCGAAACTCGTCTCAGGACTCTGAAATCCTTGAATATCACTCCGAAGACACAAAGGAAGGCTTTCTCACCACCTTTTCCGCTTCTGCCACTTTCTGGTGCCTTTGGATCCAAGTTCCAGTTTTGGTCTCTTTTGGTTCCCTTTTGCTTACCGGCAAAGCAAGACGTGCGAAACTGGTCTCAAGCCACTGAAACTCCTTGAATATCACTCCTAGAACTCAAAGGAAGGATTTCTCACCACCTTCTCCCCTTCTGGCACTTTCTGGAGCCTTTGGACCCATGTTCCAGTTTTGGTCTCTTTTGGTTCCCTTTTGCTTATCGGCAAAGGAAGACGTGCGAAAATCGTCTCAAGCCACTGAAACTCCTTGAATATCACTCCTAGAACTCAAAGGAAGGATTTCTCACCACCTTCTCCCCTTCTGGCACTTTCTGGCGCCTTTGGACCCATGTTCCAGTTTTGGTCTCTTTTGGTTCCCTTTTGCTTACTGGCAAAGGAAGACGTGCGAAACGCGTCTCAAGCCACTGAAACTCCTTGAATATCACTACTAGAACTCAAAGGAAGGATTTCTCACCACCTTCTGTCACTTTTTGGCACCTTTGGACCCAAGTTCTAGTTTTGGTCTCTTTTGGTCCCTTTTTGCTTACCGGCAAAGGAAGTCGTGCGAAACTCATCTCTGGCCACTGAAACTCCTTGAATATCACTCCGAAGACACAAAGGAAGGCTTTCCCACCACATTCTCACGTTCGGGCACTTTCTGGTGCCTTTGGACCCATGTTCCAGTTTTGGTCTCTTTTGGTTCCCTTTTGCTTACCGGCAAAGGAAGACGTGCGAAACTCGTCTCAAGCCACTAAAACTCCTTGAACTCAAAGGAAGAATTTCTCACCACCTTCTCCCCTTCTGTCACTTTCTGGCACCTTTGGACCCAAGTTCTAGTTTTGGTCTCTTTTGGTCCCTTTCTGCTTACTGGCAAAGGGAGACTTGCGAAACTCATCTCAGGCCACTAAAACTCCTTGAATATCACTCCAAGAACTCAAAGGAAGGATTTCTCACCACCTTCTCCCCTTCTGGCACTTTCTGGCGCCTTTGGACCCAAGTTCCAGTTTTGGTCTCTTTTGGTTCCCTTTTGCTTACCGGCAAAGGAAGACGTGCGAAACTCGTCTCAAGCCACTGAAACTTCTTGAATATCACTCCTAGAACTCAAAGGAAGGATTTCTCAACACCTTTTTCCCCTCTGGCACTTTCTGGCACCTTTCGACCCAAGTTCCAGTTTTGGTCTCTTTTGGTCCCTTTTTGCTTATCGGCAAAGGAAGTCGTGCGAAACTCGTCTTAGGCCACTGAAATCCTTGAATATCACTCCGAAGACACAAAGGAAAGCTTTCTCACCACCTTTTCCGCTTCTGGCACTTTTTGGCGCCTTTGGACCCAAGTTCCAGTTTTGGTCTCTTTTGGTTCCCTTTTGCTTACCGGCAAAGGAAGACATGCGAAACTCGTCTCAAGCCACTGAAACTCTTTGAATATCACTCCTAGAACTCAAAGGAAAGATTTCTCACCACCTTCTCCCCTTCTGTCACTTTCTGGCACCTTTGGACCCAAGTTCTAGTTTTGGTCTATTTTGGTTCCCTTTAGCTTACCGGCAAAGGAAGACGTGCGAAACTCGTCTCAAGCAACTGAAACTCCTTGAATATCACTCCTAGAACTCAAAGGAAGAGTTTCTCACCACCTTCTCCCCTTCTGGCACTTTCTGGCGCCTTTGGACCCAAGTTCCAGTTTTGGTCTCTTTTGGTCCCTTTCTGCTTACTGGCAAAGGGAGACTTGCGAAACTCGTATCAGGCCACTAAATCTCCTTGAATATCACGCCTAGGACTCAAAGGAAGGCTTTCCCACCACCTTCTCGCGTTCTGGCACTTTCTGGTGCCTTTGGACCCAAGTTCCAGTTTTGGTCTTTTTTGGTTCCCTTTTGCTTACCGGCAAAGCAAGACGTGCGAAACTCGTCTCAAGCCACTGAAACTCCTTGAATATCACTCTGAAGACACAAAGGAAGGCTTTCCCACCACCTTCTCACGTTCTGGCACTTTCTGGTGCCTTTGGATCCAAGTTCCAGTTTTGGTCTATTTTGCTTCCCTTTTGCTTACCGGCAAAGGAAGACGTGCGAAACTGGTCTCAAGCCACTGAAACTCCTTGAATATCACTCCTAGAACTCAAAGGAAGGATTTCTCCCCACCTTCTCCCCTTCTGGCACTTTCTGGCGCCTTTGGACCCAAGTTCTAGTTTTGGTCTCTTTTGGTTCCCTTTTGCTTACCGGCAAAGGAAGACGTGCAAAACTGGTCTCAAGCCACTGAAACTCCTTGAATATCACTCCTAGAACTCAAAGGAAGGATTTCTCCCCACCTTCTCCCCTTCTGGCACTTTCTGGTGCATTTGGACCCAAGTTCCAGTTTTGGTTTTTTTTGGTTCCTTTTTGCTTACCGGCAAAGGAAGACGTGCGAAACTCGTCTCAAGCCTCTGAAACTCCTTGAATATCACTCCTAGAACTCAAAGGAAGGATTTCTCACCACCTTCTCCCCTTCTGTCACTTTCTGGCCCCTTTGACCCAAGTTCCAGTTTTGGTCTCTTTTGGTTCCCTTTTGCTTACCGGCAAAGCAAGACGTGCGAAACTCATCTCAGGCCACTAAAACTCCTTGAATATCACGCCTAGGACTCAAAGGAAGGCTTTCCCACCACCTTCTCGCGTTCTGGCACTTTCTGGTGCCTTTGGACCCATGTTCCAGTTTTGGTCTCTTTTGGTTCCCTTTTGCTTACCGGCAAAGGAAGACGTGCGAAACTCGTCTCAAGCCACTGAAACTCCTTGAATATCACTACTAGAACTCAAAGGAAGGATTTCTCACCACCTTTTTCCCCTCTGGCACTTTCTGGCGCCTTTCGAGCCAAGTTCAAGTTTTGGTCTCTTTTGGTCCCTTTTTGCTTACCGGCAAAGGAAGTTGGGCGAAACTCGTCTCAGGACTCTAAAATCCTTGAATATCACTCCGAAGACACAAAGGAAGGCTTTCTCACCACCTTTTCCGCTTCTGGCACTTTCTGGTGCCTTTGGATCCAAGTTCCAGTTTTGGTCTCTTTTGGTTCCCTTTTGCTTACCGGCAAAGGAAGACGTGCGAAACTCGTCTCACGCCACTGAAACTCCTTCAGTATCACTCCTAGAACTCAAAGGAAGGATTTCTCACCACCTTCTACCCTTCTGGCACTTTCTGGCGCCTTTGGACCCAACTTCCAGTTTTGGTCTCTTTTGGTTCCCTTTTGCTTACCGGCAAAGGAAAACGTGCGAAACTCGTCTCAAGCCACTGAAACTCCTTGAATATCACTCCTAGAACTCAAAGGAAGGATTTCTCACCACCTTCTCCCCTTCTGTCACTTTCTGGCACCTTTGGACCCAAGTTCTAGTTTTGGTCTATGTTGGTTCCCTTTTACTTACCGCAAAGCAAGACGTGCGAAACTGGTCTCAAGCCACTGAAACTCCTTGAATATCACTCCTACAACGCAAAGGAAGGATTTCTCACCACCTTCTCCCCTTCTGGCAGTTTCTGGCGCCTTTGGACCCATGTCCCAGTTTTGGTCTCTTTTGGTTCCCTTTCGGTTACCGGCAAAGGAAGACGTGCGAAACTCATCTCAGGCCACTAAAACTTTTTGAATATCACGCTTAGGACTCAAAGCAAGGCTTTCCCACCACCTTCTCACGTTCTGGCACCTTCTGGTGCCTTTGGACCCAAGTTCCAGTTTTCGTCTCTTTTGGTTCCCTTTTGCTTACTGGCAAAGGAAGACGTGCGAAACTCGTCTCAAGCCACTGAAACTCCTTGAATATCACTCCTAGAACTCAAAGGAAGGATTTCTCACCACCTTCTCCCCTTCTGTCACTTTTTGGTACCTTTGGACCCAAGTTCTAGTTTTGGTCTCTTTTGGTCCCTTTTTGCTTACCGGCAAAGGAAGTCGTGCGAAACTCATCTCAGGCCACTGAAACTCCTTGAATATCACTCCGAAGACACAAAGGAAGGCTTTCCCACCACATTCTCACGTTCGGGCACTTTCGGTGCCTTTGGACCCAAGTTCTAGCTTTTGGTCTCTTTTGGTTCCCTTTTGCTTACCGGCAAAGGAAGACGTGCGAAACTCGTCTCAAGCCACTAAAACTCCTTGAACTGAAAGGAAGAATTTCTCACCACCTTCTCCCCTTCTGTAACTTTCTGGCACCTTTGGACCCAAGTTCGAGTTTTGGTCTCTTTTGGTCCCTTTTTGCTTACCGGCAAAGGAAGTCGTGCGAAACTCTTCTCAGGCCACTGAAACTCCTTGAATATCACTCTGAAGACACAAAGGAAGGCTTTCCCACCACATTCTCACGTTCGGGCACTTTCTGGTGCCTTTGGACCCATGTTCCAGTTTTGGTCTCTTTTGGTTCCCTTTTGCTTACCGGCAAAGGAAGACGTGCGAAACTCGTCTCAAGCCACTAAAACTCCTTGAACTGAAAGGAAGAATTTCTCACCACCTTCTCCCCTTCTGTCACTTTCTGGCACCTTTGGACCCAAGTTCTAGTTTTGGTCTCTTTTGGTCCCTTTCTGCTTCGGCAAAGGGAGACTTGCGAAACTCCTCTCCGGCCACTAAAACTCCTTGAATATCACTCCAAGAACTCAAAGGAAGGATTTCTCCCCACCTTCTCCCCTTCTTGCACTTTCTGGTGCCTTTGGACCCAAGTTCCAGTTTTGGTCTTTTTTGGTTCCTTTTTGCTTACCGCAAAGGAAGACGTGCGAAACTCGTCTCAAGCCTCTGAAACTCCTTGAATATCACTCCTAGAACTCAAAGGAAGGATTTCTCACCACCTTCTCCTTCGTCACTTTCTGGCCCCTTTGACCCAAGTTCAGTTTTGGTCTCTTTTGGTTCCCTTTTGCTTACCGGCAAAGCAAGACGTGCGAAACCGTCTTAGGCCACTAAAACTCCTTGAATATCACGCCTAGGACTTAAAGGGAGGCTTTCCCACCACCTTCTCACATTCTGGCACTTTCTGGTGCCTTTGGACCCAAGTTCCAGTTTTGGTCTCTTTTGGTTCCCTTTTGCTTACCGGCAAAGGAAGACGTGCGAAACTCGTATCAAGCCACTGAAACTCCTTGAATATCACTCCTAGGACTCAAAGGAAGGCTTTCCCACCACCTTCTCGCGTTACGGCACTTTACGGTGCCTTTGGACCCAAGTTCCGCTTTTGGTCTCTTTTGGTTCCCTTTTGCTTACCGGCAAGGAAGACGTGCGAAACTCGTCTCAAGCCACCGAAACTTCTTGAATATCACTCCTAGAACTCAAAGGAAGGATTTCTCAACACCTTTTTCCCTCTGGCACTTTCTGGCACCTTTTGACCAAAGTTCCAGTTTTGGTCTCTTATGGTCCCTTTTTGCATACTGGCAAAGGGAGACTTGCGAAACTCGTCTCAGGCAACTAACACTCCTTGAATATCACGTCTACGACTTAAAAGAAGGCTTTCCCACCACCTTCTCACATTCGTGCACTTTCGGTGCCTTTGGACCCAAGTTCCAGTTTTGGTCTCTTTTGGTCCCTTTTTGCTTACTGGCAAAGGGAGACTTGCGAAACTCGTATCAGGCCACTAAATCTCCTTAAATATCACGCCTAGGACTCAAAGGAAGGCTTTCCCACCACCTTCTCACGTTCTGGCACTTTCTGGTGCCTTTGGAGCCAAGTTCCAGTTTTCGTCTCTGTTGGTTCCCTTTTGCTTACCGGCAAAGAAAGACGTGCGAAACTCGTCTCGGGCCACTAAAACTCCTTGAATATCACGCCTAGGACTCAAAGGAAGGCTTTCCCACCACCTTCTCGCGTTACGGCACTTTACGGGGCCTTTGGACCCAAGTTCCAGTTTTGGTCTCTTTTGGTTCCCTTTTGCTTACCGGCAAAGGAAGACGTGCAAAACTCGTCTCAGGCCAGTAAAACTCCTTGAATATCACGCGTAGGACTTAAAGGAAGGCTTTCCCACCACCTTCTCACGTTCTGGCACTTTCTGGTGCCTTTGGACCCAAGTTCCAGTTTTGGTTTCTTTTGGTTCCCTTTTGCTTACCAGCAAAGGAAGACGTGCGAAACTCGTCTCACGCCACTGAAACTCCTTGAATATCACTCCTAGAACTCAAAGGAAGGATTTCTCCCCACCTTCTCCCCTTCTGGCACTTTCTGGCGCCTTTGGACCCAAGTTCTAGTTTTGGTCTCTTTTGGTTCCCTTTTGCTTACCGGCAAAGGAAGACGTGCAAAACTGGTCTCAAGCCACTGAAACTCCTTGAATATCACTCCTAGAACTCAAAGGAAGGATTTCTCCCCACCTTCTCCCCTTCTGGCACTTTCTGGTGCCTTTGGACCCAAGTTCCAGTTTTGGTTTTTTTTGGTTCCTTTTTGCTTACCGGCAAAGGAAGACGTGCCAAACTCGTCTCAAGCCTCTGAAACTCCTTGAATATCACTCCTAGAACTCAAAGGAAGGATTTCTCACCACCTTCTCCCCTTCTGTCACTTTCTGGCCCCTTTGACCCAAGTTCCAGTTTTGGTCTCTTTTGGTTCCCTTTTGCTTACCGGCAAAGCAAGACGTGCGAAACTCATCTCAGGCCACTAAAACTCCTTGAATATCACGCCTAGGACTCAAAGGAAGGCTTTCCCACCACCTTCTCGCGTTCTGGCACTTTCTGGTGCCTTTGGACCCATGTTCCAGTTTTGGTCTCTTTTGGTTCCCTTTTGCTTACCGGCAAAGGAAGACGTGCGAAACTCGTCTCAAGCCACTGAAACTCCTTGAATATCACTCCTAGAACTCAAAGGAGGGATTTCTCAACACCTTTTTCCCCTCTGGCACTTTCTGGCGCCTTTCGAGCCAAGTTCAAGTTTTGGTCTCTTTTGGTCCCTTTTTGCTTACCGGCAAAGGAAGTTGGGCGAAACTCGTCTCAGGACTCTAAAATCCTTGAATATCACTCCGAAGACACAAAGGAAGGCTTTCTCACCACCTTTTCCGCTTCTGGCACTTTCTGGTGCCTTTGGATCCAAGTTCAGCTTTTGGTCTCTTTTGGTTCCCTTTGCTTACAAGCAAAGGAAGACGTGCGAAACTCGTCTCACGCCACTGAAACTCCTTCAGTATCACTCCTAGAACTCAAAGGAAGGATTTCTCACCACCTTCTACCCTTCTGGCACTTTCTGGCGCCTTTGGACCCAACTTCCAGTTTTGGTCTCTTTTGGTTCCCTTTTGCTTACCGGCAAAGGAAAACGTGCGAAACTCGTCTCAAGCCACTGAAACTCCTTGAATATCGCTCCTAGAACTCAAAGGAAGGATTTCTCACCACCTTCTCCCCTTCTGTCACTTTCTGGCACCTTTGGACCCAAGTTCTAGTTTTGGTCTATTTTGGTTCCCTTTTGCTTACCGGCAAAGCAAGACGTGCGAAACTGGTCTCAAGCCACTGAAACTCCTTGAATATCACTCCTACAACGCAAAGGAAGGATTTCTCACCACCTTCTCCCCTTCTGGCAGTTTCTGGCGCCTTTGGACCCATGTCCCAGTTTTGGTCTCTTTTGGTTCCCTTTCGGTTACCGGCAAAGGAAGACGTGCGAAACTCATCTCAGGCCACTAAAACTTTTTGAATATCACGCTTAGGACTCAAAGCAAGGCTTTCCCACCACCTTCTCACGTTCTGGCACCTTCTGGTGCCTTTGGACCCAAGTTCCAGTTTTCGTCTCTTTTGGTTCCCTTTTGCTTACTGGCAAAGGAAGACGTGCGAAACTCGTCTCAAGCCACTGAAACTCCTTGAATATCACTCCTAGAACTCAAAGGAAGGATTTCTCACCACCTTCTCCCCTTCTGTCACTTTTTGGTACCTTTGGACCCAAGTTCTAGTTTTGGTCTCTTTTGGTCCCTTTTTGCTTACCGGCAAAGGAAGTCGTGCGAAACTCATCTCAGGCCACTGAAACTCCTTGAATATCACTCCGAAGACACAAAGGAAGGCTTTCCCACCACATTCTCACGTTCGGGCACTTTCTGGTGCCTTTGGACCCATGTTCCAGTTTTGGTCTCTTTTGGTTCCCTTTTGCTTACCGGCAAAGGAAGACGTGCGAAACTCGTCTCAAGCCACTAAAACTCCTTGAACTGAAAGGAAGAATTTCTCACCACCTTCTCCCCTTCTGTAACTTTCTGGCACCTTTGGACCCAAGTTCTAGTTTTGGTCTCTTTTGGTCCCTTTTTGCTTACCGGCAAAGGAAGTCGTGCGAAACTCTTCTCAGGCCACTGAAACTCCTTGAATATCACTCTGAAGACACAAAGGAAGGCTTTCCCACCACATTCTCACGTTCGGGCACTTTCTGGTGCCTTTGGACCCATGTTCCAGTTTTGGTCTCTTTTGGTTCCCTTTTGCTTACCGGCAAAGGAAGACGTGCGAAACTCGTCTCAAGCCACTAAAACTCCTTGAACTGAAAGGAAGAATTTCTCACCACCTTCTCCCCTTCTGTCACTTTCTGGCACCTTTGGACCCAAGTTCTAGTTTTGGTCTCTTTTGGTCCCTTTCTGCTTACTGGCAAAGGGAGACTTGCGAAACTCCTCTCAGGCCACTAAAACTCCTTGAATATCACTCCAAGAACTCAAAGGAAGGATTTCTCCCCACCTTCTCCCCTTCTTGCACTTTCTGGTGCCTTTGGACCCAAGTTCCAGTTTTGGTCTTTTTTGGTTCCTTTTTGCTTACCGGCAAAGGAAGACGTGCGAAACTCGTCTCAAGCCTCTGAAACTCCTTGAATATCACTCCTAGAACTCAAAGGAAGGATTTCTCACCACCTTCTCCCCTTACGTCACTTCGGCCCCTTTGACCCAAGTTCCAGTTTTGGTCTCTTTTGGTTCCCTTTTGCTTACCGGCAAAGCAAGACGTGCGAAACCGTCTTAGGCCACTAAAACTCCTTGAATATCACGCCTAGGACTTAAAGGGAGGCTTTCCCACCACCTTCTCACATTCTGGCACTTTCTGGTGCCTTTGGACCCAAGTTCCAGTTTTGGTCTCTTTTGGTTCCCTTTTGCTTACCAGCAAAGGAAGACGTGCGAAACTCGTATCAAGCCACTGAAACTCCTTGAATATCACTCCTAGGACTCAAAGGAAGGCTTTCCCACCACCTTCTCGCGTTCTGGCACTTTCTGGTGCCTTTGGACCCAAGTTCCAGTTTTGGTCTCTTTTGGTTCCCTTTTGCTTACCGGCAAAGGAAGACGTGCGAAACTCGTCTCAAGCCACTGAAACTTCTTGAATATCACTCCTAGAACTCAAAGGAAGGATTTCTCAACACCTTTTTCCCCTCTGGCACTTTCTGGCACCTTTTGACCAAAGTTCCAGTTTTGGTCTCTTATGGTCCCTTTTTGCATACTGGCAAAGGGAGACTTGCGAAACTCGTCTCAGGCAACTAACACTCCTTGAATATCACGTCTACGACTTAAAAGAAGGCTTTCCCACCACCTTCTCACATTCAGGCACTTTCTGGTGCCTTTGGACCCAAGTTCCAGTTTTGGTCTCTTTTGGTCCCTTTTTGCTTACTGGCAAAGGGAGACTTGCGAAACTCGTATCAGGCCACTAAATCTCCTTAAATATCACGCCTAGGACTCAAAGGAAGGCTTTCCCACCACCTTCTCACGTTCTGGCACTTTCTGGTGCCTTTGGATCCAAGTTCCAGTTTTGGTCTCTTTTGGTTCCCTTTTGCATACCGGCAAAGAAAGACGTGCGAAACTCGTCTCAGGCCACTAAAACTCCTTGAATATCACGCCTAGGACTCAAAGGAAGGTTTTCCCACCACCTTCTCGCGTTCTGGCACTTTCTGGGGCCTTTGGACCCAAGTTCCAGTTTTGGTCTCTTTTGGTTCCCTTTTGCTTACCGGCAAAGGAAGACGTGCAAAACTCGTCTCAGGCCAGTAAAACTCCTTGAATATCACGCGTAGGACTTAAAGGAAGGCTTTCCCACCACCTTCTCACGTTCTGGCACTTTCTGGTGCCTTTGGACCCAAGTTCCAGTTTTGGTTTCTTTTCGTTCCCTTTTGCTTACCGGCAAAGGAAGACGTGCGAAACTCGTCTCACGCCACTGAAACTCCTTGAATATCACTCCTAGAACTCAAAGGAAGGATTTCTCCCCACCTTCTCCCCTTCTGGCACTTTCTGGCGCCTTTGGACCCAAGTTCTAGTTTTGGTCTCTTTTGGTTCCCTTTTGCTTACCGGCAAAGGAAGACGTGCAAAACTGGTCTCAAGCCACTGAAACTCCTTGAATATCACTCCTAGAACTCAAAGGAAGGATTTCTCCCCACCTTCTCCCCTTCTGGCACTTTCTGGTGCCTTTGGACCCAAGTTCCAGTTTTGGTTTTTTTTGGTTCCTTTTTGCTTACCGGCAAAGGAAGACGTGCGAAACTCGTCTCAAGCCTCTGAAACTCCTTGAATATCACTCCTAGAACTCAAAGGAAGGATTTCTCACCACCTTCTCCCCTTCTGTCACTTTCTGGCCCCTTTGACCCAAGTTCCAGTTTTGGTCTCTTTTGGTTCCCTTTTGCTTACCGGCAAAGCAAGACGTGCGAAACTCATCTCAGGCCACTAAAACTCCTTGAATATCACGCCTAGGACTCAAAGGAAGGCTTTCCCACCACCTTCTCGCGTTCTGGCACTTTCTGGTGCCTTTGGACCCATGTTCCAGTTTTGGTCTCTTTTGGTTCCCTTTTGCTTACCGGCAAAGGAAGACGTGCGAAACTCGTCTCAAGCCACTGAAACTCCTTGAATATCACTCCTAGAACTCAAAGGAAGGATTTCTCAACACCTTTTTCCCCTCTGGCACTTTCTGGCGCCTTTCGACCCAAGTTCAAGTTTTGGTCTCTTTTGGTCCCTTTTTGCTTACCGGCAAAGGAAGTTGGGCGAAACTCGTCTCAGGACTCTAAAATCCTTGAATATCACTCCGAAGACACAAAGGAAGGCTTTCTCACCACCTTTTCCGCTTCTGGCACTTTCTGGTGCCTTTGGATCCAAGTTCCAGTTTTGGTCTCTTTTGGTTCCCTTTTGCTTACCGGCAAAGGAAGACGTGCGAAACTCGTCTCACGCCACTGAAACTCCTTCAGTATCACTCCTAGAACTCAAAGGAAGGATTTCTCACCACCTTCTACCCTTCTGGCACTTTCTGGCGCCTTTGGACCCAACTTCCAGTTTTGGTCTCTTTTGGTTCCCTTTTGCTTACCGGCAAAGGAAAACGTGCGAAACTCGTCTCAAGCCACTGAAACTCCTTGAATATCACTCCTAGAACTCAAAGGAAGGATTTCTCACCACCTTCTCCCCTTCTGTCACTTTCTGGCACCTTTGGACCCAAGTTCTAGTTTTGGTCTATTTTGGTTCCCTTTTGCTTACCGGCAAAGCAAGACGTGCGAAACTGGTCTCAAGCCACTGAAACTCCTTGAATATCACTCCTACAACGCAAAGGAAGGATTTCTCACCACCTTCTCCCCTTCTGGCAGTTTCTGGCGCCTTTGGACCCATGTCCCAGTTTTGGTCTCTTTTGGTTCCCTTTCGGTTACCGGCAAAGGAAGACGTGCGAAACTCATCTCAGGCCACTAAAACTTTTTGAATATCACGCTTAGGACTCAAAGCAAGGCTTTCCCACCACCTTCTCACGTTCTGGCACCTTCTGGTGCCTTTGGACCCAAGTTCCAGTTTTCGTCTCTTTTGGTTCCCTTTTGCTTACTGGCAAAGGAAGACGTGCGAAACTCGTCTCAAGCCACTGAAACTCCTTGAATATCACTCCTAGAACTCAAAGGAAGGATTTCTCACCACCTTCTCCCCTTCTGTCACTTTTTGGCACCTTTGGACCCAAGTTCTAGTTTTGGTCTCTTTTGGTCCCTTTTTGCTTACCGGCAAAGGAAGTCGTGCGAAACTCATCTCAGGCCACTGAAACTCCTTGAATATCACTCCGAAGACACAAAGGAAGGCTTTCCCACCACATTCTCACGTTCGGGCACTTTCTGGTGCCTTTGGACCCATGTTCCAGTTTTGGTCTCTTTTGGTTCCCTTTTGCTTACCGGCAAAGGAAGACGTGCGAAACTCGTCTCAAGCCACTAAAACTCCTTGAACTGAAAGGAAGAATTTCTCACCACCTTCTCCCCTTCTGTAACTTTCTGGCACCTTTGGACCCAAGTTCTAGTTTTGGTCTCTTTTTGTCCCTTTTTGCTTACCGGCAAAGGAAGTCGTGCGAAACTCTTCTCAGGCCACTGAAACTCCTTGAATATCACTCTGAAGACACAAAGGAAGGCTTTCCCACCACATTCTCACGTTCGGGCACTTTCTGGTGCCTTTAGACCCATGTTCCAGTTTTGGTCTCTTTTGGTTCCCTTTTGCTTACCGGCAAAGGAAGACGTGCGAAACTCGTCTCAAGCCACTAAAACTCCTTGAACTGAAAGGAAGAATTTCTCACCACCTTCTCCCCTTCTGTCACTTTCTGGCACCTTTGGACCCAAGTTCTAGTTTTGGTCTCTTTTGGTCCCTTTCTGCTTACTGGCAAAGGGAGACTTGCGAAACTCCTCTCAGGCCACTAAAACTCCTTGAATATCACTCCAAGAACTCAAAGGAAGGATTTCTCCCCACCTTCTCCCCTTCTTGCACTTTCTGGTGCCTTTGGACCCAAGTTCCAGTTTTGGTCTTTTTTGGTTCCTTTTTGCTTACCGGCAAAGGAAGACGTGCGAAACTCGTCTCAAGCCTCTGAAACTCCTTGAATATCACTCCTAGAACTCAAAGGAAGGATTTCTCACCACCTTCTCCCCTTCTGTCACTTTCTGGCCCCTTTGACCCAAGTTCCAGTTTTGGTCTCTTTTGGTTCCCTTTTGCTTACCGGCAAAGCAAGACGTGCGAAACCGTCTTAGGCCACTAAAACTCCTTGAATATCACGCCTAGGACTTAAAGGGAGGCTTTCCCACCACCTTCTCACATTCTGGCACTTTCTGGTGCCTTTGGACCCAAGTTCCAGTTTTGGTCTCTTTTGGTTCCCTTTTGCTTACCAGCAAAGGAAGACGTGCGAAACTCGTATCAAGCCACTGAAACTCCTTGAATATCACTCCTAGGACTCAAAGGAAGGCTTTCCCACCACCTTCTCGCGTTCTGGCACTTTCTGGTGCCTTTGGACCCAAGTTCCAGTTTTGGTCTCTTTTGGTTCCCTTTTGCTTACCGGCAAAGGAAGACGTGCGAAACTCGTCTCAAGCCACTGAAACTTCTTGAATATCACTCCTAGAACTCAAAGGAAGGATTTCTCAACACCTTTTTCCCCTCTGGCACTTTCTGGCACCTTTCGACCCAAGTTCCAGTTTTGGTCTCTTATGGTCCCTTTTTGCATACTGGCAAAGGGAGACATGCGAAACTCGTCTCAGGCAACTAACACTCCTTGAATATCACGTCTACGACTTAAAAGAAGGCTTTCCCACCACCTTCTCACATTCAGGCACTTTCTGGTGCCTTTGGACCCAAGTTCCAGTTTTGGTCTCTTTTGGTCCCTTTTTGCTTACTGGCAAAGGGAGACTTGCGAAACTCGTATCAGGCCACTAAATCTCCTTAAATATCACGCCTAGGACTCAAAGGAAGGCTTTCCCACCACCTTCTCACGTTCTGGCACTTTCTGGTGCCTTTGGATCCAAGTTCCAGTTTTGGTCTCTTTTGGTTCCCTTTTGCATACCGGCAAAGAAAGACGTGCGAAACTCGTCTCAGGCCACTAAAACTCCTTGAATATCACGCCTAGGACTCAAAGGAAGGTTTTCCCACCACCTTCTCGCGTTCTGGCACTTTCTGGGGCCTTTGGACCCAAGTTCCAGTTTTGGTCTCTTTTGGTTCCCTTTTGCTTACCGGCAAAGGAAGACGTGCAAAACTCGTCTCAGGCCAGTAAAACTCCTTGAATATCACGCGTAGGACTTAAAGGAAGGCTTTCCCACCACCTTCTCACGTTCTGGCACTTTCTGGTGCCTTTGGACCCAAGTTCCAGTTTTGGTTTCTTTTCGTTCCCTTTTGCTTACCGGCAAAGGAAGACGTGCGAAACTCGTCTCACGCCACTGAAACTCCTTCACTATCACTCCTAGAACTCAAAGGAAGGATTTCTCACCACCTTTTACCCTTCTGGCACTTTCTGGCGCCTTTGGACCCAACTTCCAGTTTTGGTCCCTTTTTGCTTACTGGCAAAGGGAAACTTGCGAAACTCGTCTCAGGCCACTAAAACTCTTTGAATATCACGCCTAGGACTCAAAGGAAGGCTTTCCCATCGCCTTCTCACGTTCTGTCTCTTTCTGGTGCCTTTGGACCCATGTTCCAGTTTTGGTCTTTTTTGGTTCCCTTTTGCTTACCGGTAAAGCAAGACGTGCGAAACTGGTCTCAAGGCACTGAAACTCCTTGAATATCACTCCTAGAACTCAAAGGAAGGATTTCTCAACACCTTTTTCCCCTCTGGCACTTTCTGGCGCCTTTGGACCCAAGTTCTAGTTTTGGTCTCATTTGGTCCCTTTTTGCTTATCGGCAAAGGAAGTCGTGCGAAACTCGTCTTAGGCCACTGAAATCCTTGAATAACACTCCGAAGACACAAAGGAAAGCTTTCTCACCACCTTTTCCGCTTCTGGCACTTTTTGGCGCCTTTGGACCCAAGTTCCAGTTTTGGTCTATTTTGGTTCCTTTTTGCTTACCGGCAAAGGAAGACGTGCGAAACTCGTCTCAAGCAACTGAAACTCCTTGAATATCACTCCTAGAACTCAAAGGAAGAGTTTCTCACCACCTTCTCCCCTTCTGGCACTTTCTGGCGCCTTTGGACCCAAGTTCCAGTTTTGGTCTCTTTTGGTCCCTTTCTGCTTACTGGCAAAGGGAGACTTGCGAAACTCGTCTCAGGCCACTAAATCTTGATAACATACACCCAGTTCACCGGTTAGCATGATATTGTCCGCTTTAGGGGTTAACCCCTCGCGGTTTTTTTTCTCCCAGATTTGACACACTAGGAAAAGGCCTCATGCTAGAAGGAAGGACGCCACAGCTATTTAAAGACTGATAAGTCACTCCCCTCCAACCGATGTGGGACTCATCATCCCCTCCCTCTTCAAGAGAGTCCGCCACGGACGCACCGATAAGGCACTTAAGCCGCCACGGATACGCCGATAAGGTCCATCGGCTCCGGCCCAGGCTCTGATAGCAAATGATAACATACACCCAGTTCACCGGTTAGCATGATATTGTCCGCTTTAGGGGTTAACCCCTCACGGTTTTGTTTCTCCCAGATTTGACACACTAGGAAAAGGCCTCATGCTAGAAGGAAGGACGCCACAGCTATTTAAAGACTGATAAGTCACTCCCCCCAACCGATGTGGGACTCATCATGCCCTCCCTCTTCAAGAGAGTCCGCCACGGACGCAGCGATAAGGCACTTAAGCCGCCACGGATACGCCGATAAGGTCCATCGGCTTCGGCCCAGGCTCTGATACCAAATGATAACATACACCCAGTTCACCGGTTAGCATGATATTGTCCGCTTTAGGGGTTAACCCCTCACGGTTTTGTTTCTCCCAGATTTGACACACTAGGAAAAGGCCTCATGCTAGAAGGAAGGACGCCACAGCTATTTAAAGACTGATAAGTCACTCCCCCCAACCGATGTGGGACTCATCAGTTTTAGTGTCCTGAGATGAGTTTCACAAGTCTCCCTTTGCGAGTAACCAAAAGGGACCAAAAGAGACCAAAACTGGAACTTGGGTCGAAAGGCGCCAGAAAGTGCCAGAGGGGAAAAAGGTGTTGAGAAATCTTTCATTTGTGTTCTATAAGTGATATTCAAGGAGTTTCAGTGGCTTGAGACGAGTTTCGCACGTCTTCCTTTGCCGGTAAGCAAAAGGGAACCAAAAGAGACCAAAACTGGAACTTGGATCCAAAGGCACCAGAAAGTGCCAGAACGTGAGAAGGTGGTGGGAAAGCCTTCCTTTGAGTCCTAGGCGTGATATTCAAGGAGATTTAGTGGCCTGAGACGAGTTTCGCAAGTCTCCCTTTGCCAGTAAGCAGAAAGGGACCAAAAGAGATCAAAACTGGAACTTGGGTCCAAAGGCGCCAGAAAGTGCCAGAAGGGGAGAAGGTGGTGAGATACTCTTCCTTTGAGTTCTAGGAGTGATATTCAAGGAGTTTCAGTTGCTTGAGACGAGTTTCGCACGTCTTCCTTTGCCGGTAAGCAAAAGGGAACCAAAATAGACCAAAACTAGAACTTGGGTCCAAAGGTGCCAGAAAGTGACAGAAGGGGAGAAGGTGGTGAGAAATCCTTCCTTTGAGTTCTAGGAGTGATATTCAAAGAGTTTCAGTGGCTTGAGACGAGTTTCGCAGGTCTTCCTTTGCCGGTAAGCAAAAGGGAACCAAAAGAGACCAAAACTGGAACTTGGGTCCAAAGGCGCCAAAAAGTGCCAGAAGCGGAAAAGGTGGTGAGAAAGCTTTCCTTTGTGTCTTCGGAGTGATATTCAAGGATTTCAGTGGCCTAAGACGAGTTTCGCACGACTTCCTTTGCCGATAAGCAAAAAGGGACCAAAAGAGACCAAAACTAGAACTTGGGTCCAAAGGTGCCAGAAAGTGACAGAAGGGGAGAAGGTGGTGAGAAATCCTTCCTTTGAGTTCTAGGAGTGATATTCAAGGAGTTTCAGTGGCTTGAGACGAGTTTCGCACGTCTTCCTTTGCCAGTAAGCAAAAGGGAACCAAAAGAGACCAAAACTGGAACTTGGGTCCAAAGGCACCAGAAGGTGCCAGAACGTGAGAAGGTGGTGGGAAAGCCTTGCTTTGAGTCCTAAGCGTGATATTCAAAGAGTTTTAGTGGCCTGAGACGAGTTTCGCACGTCTTCCTTTGCCGGTAACCAAAAGGGAACCAAAAGAGACCAAAACTGGAACATGGGTCCAAAGGCGCCAGAAACTGCCAGAAGGGGAGAAGGTAGTGAGAAATCCTTCCTTTGAGTTCTAGGAGTGATATTCAAGGAGTTTCAGTGGCTTGAGACCAGTTTCGAACGTCTTGCTTTGCCGGTAAGCAAAAGGGAACCAAAATAGACCAAAACTAGAACTTGGGTCCAATGGTGCCAGAAAGTGACAGAAAGGGAGAAGGTGGTGAGAAATCCTTCCTTTGAGTTCTAGGAGTGATATTCAAGGAGTTTCAGTGGCTTGAGACGAGTTTCGCACGTCTTCCTTTGCCGGTAAGCAAAAGGGAACCAAAAGACACCAAAACTGGAACATGGGTCCAAAGGCGCCAGAAAGTGCCAGAAGGGGAGAAGGTGGTGAGAAATCCTTCCTTTGAGTTCTAGGAGTGATATTCAAGGAGTTTTAGTGGCTTGAGACCAGTTTCGCACGTCTTGCTTTGCCGGTAAGCAAAAGGGAACCAAAAAAGACCAAAACTGGAACATGGGTCCAAAGGCACCAGAAAGAGCCAGAACGTGAGAAGGCGATGGGAAAGCCTTCCTTTGAGTCCTAGGCGTGATATTCAAAGAGTTTTAGTGGCCTGAGACGAGTTTCGCAAGTTTCCCATTGCCAGTAAGCAAAAAGGGACCAGAACAGACCAAAACTGGAAGTTGGGTCCAAAGGCGCCAGAAAGTGCCAGAAGGGTAGAAGGTGGTGAGAAATCCTTCCTTTGAGTTCTAGGAGTGATACTGAAGGAATTTCAGTGGCGTGAGACGAGTTTCGCACGTATCCCTTTGCCAGTAAGCAGAAAGGGACCAAAAGAGACCAAAACTGGAACTTGGGTCCAAAGGCGCCAGAAAGTGCCAGAAGGGGAGAAGGTGGTGAGAAACTCTTCCTTTGAGTTCTAGGAGTGATATTCAAGGAGTTTCAGTTGCTTGAGACGAGTTTCGCACGTCTTCCTTTGCCGGTAAGCAAAAGGGAACCAAAATAGACCAAAACTAGAACTTGGGTCCAAAGGTGCCAGAAAGTGACAGAACGGGAGAAGGTGGTGGGAAAGCCTTCTTTCAAGTGCTAGGCGTGATATTCAAAGAGTTTCAGTGGCTTGAGACCAGTTTCGCACGTCTTCCTTTGCCGGTAAGCAAAAGGGAACCAAAAGACACCAAAACTGGAACATGGGTCCAAAGGCGCCAGAAAGTGACAGAAGGGGAGAGGGTGGTGAGAAATCCTTCCTTTGAGTTCTAGGAGTGATATTCAAGGAGTTTCAGTGGCCTGAGACGAGTTTCGCAACTCTTCCTTTGCCAGTAAGCAAAAGGGAACCAAAAGAGACCAAAACTGGAACATGGGTCCAAAGGCACCAGAAAGTGCCAGAACGCGAGAAGGTGGTGGGAAAGCCTTCCTTTGAGTCCTAGGCGTGATATTCAAGGAGTTTTAGTTGCCTGAGATGAGTTTCGCACGTCTTCCTTTGTCGATAAGCAAAAGGGAACCAAAAGAGACCAAAACTGGAACTTGGGTCAAAGGGGCCAGAAAGTGACAGAAGGGGAGAAGGTGGTGAGAAATCCTTCCTTTGAGTTCTAGGAGTGATATTCAAGGAGTTTCAGAGGCTTGAGACGAGTTTCGCACGTCTTCCTTTGCCGGTAAGCAAAAAGGAACCAAAAAAGACCAAAACTGGAACTTGGGTCCAAAGGCACCAGAAAGGGCCAGAATGGGAGAAGGTGGGAAGAAATCCTTCCTTTGAGTTCTAGGAGTGATATTCAAGGAGTTTCAGTGGCTTGAGACCAGTTTCGCACGTCTTCCTTTGCCGGTAAGCAAAAGGGAAGCAAAAGAGACCAAAACTAGAACTTGGGTCCAAAGGCGCCAGAAAGTGCCAGAAGGGGAGAAGGTGGGGAGAAATCCTTCCTTTGAGTTCTAGGAGTGATATTCAAGGAGTTTCAGTGGCTTGAGACCAGTTTCGCACGTCTTCCTTTGCCGGTAAGCAAAAGGGAACCAAAAAAGACCAAAACTGGAACTTGGATCCAAAGGCACCAGAAAGTGCCAGAACGTGAGAAGGTGGTGGGAAAGCCTTCCTTTGTGTCTTCAGAGTGATATTCAAGGAGTTTCAGTGGCTTGAGACGAGTTTCGCACGTCTTGCTTTGCCGGTAAGCAAAAGGGAACCAAAAAAGACCAAAACTGGAACTTGGGTCCAAAGGCACCAGAAAGTGCCAGAACGCGAGAAGGTGGTGGGAAAGCCTTCCTTTGAGTCCTAGGCGTGATATTCAAGGAGATTTAGTGGCCTGAGACGAGTTTCGCAAGTCTCCCTTTGCCAGTAAGCAAAAAGGGACCAAAAGAGACCAAAACTGGAACTTGGATCCAAAGGCGCCAGAAAGTGCCAGAAGCGAAAAAGGTGGTGAGAAAGCGTTCCCTTGAGTCCTAGGCATGATATTCTAAAAGTTTTAGTGTCCTGAGACGAGTTTCGCAAGTCTCCCTTTGCGAGTAACCAAAAGGGATCAAAAGAGACCAAAACTGGAAATTGGATCGAAAGGCGCCAGAAAGTGCCAGAGGGGAAAAAGGTGTTGAGAAATCTTTCATTTGTGTTCTATGAGTGATATTCAAGGAGTTTCAGTGGCTTGAGACGAGTTTCGCACGTCTTCCTTTGCCGGTAAGCAAAAGGGAACCAAAAGAGACCAAAACTGGAACTTGGATCCAAAGGCACCAGAAACTGCCAGAACGTGAGAAGGTGGTGGGAAAGCCTTCCTTTGAGTCCTAGGCGTGATATTCAAGGAGATTTGATAACATACACCCAGTTCACCGGTTAGCATGATATTGTCCGCTTTAGGGGTTAACCCCTCACGGTTTTGTTTCTCCCAGATTTGACACACTAGGAAAAGGCCTCATGCTAGAAGGAAGGACGCCACAGCTATTTAAAGACTGATAAGTCACTCCCCCCAACCGATGTGGGACTCATCATCCCCTCCCTCTTCAAGAGAGTCCGCCACGGACGCAGCGATAAGGCACTTAAGCCGCCACGGATACGCCGATAAGGTCCATCGGCTCCGGCCCAGTCTCTGATACCAAATGATAACATACACCCAGTTCACCGGTTAGCATGATATTGTCCGCTTTAGGGGTTAACCCCTCACGGTTTTGTTTCTCCCAGATTTGACACACTAGGAAAAGGCCTCATGCTAGAAGGAAGGACGCCACAGCTATTTAAAGACTGATAAGTCACTCCCCTCCAACCGATGTGGGACTCATCATCCCCTCCCTCTTCAAGAGAGTCCGCCACGGACGCACCGATAAGGCACTTAAGCCGCCACGGATACGCCGATAAGGTCCATCGGCTCCGGCCCAGGCTCTGATACCAAATGATAACATACACCCAGTTCACCGGTTAGCATGATATTGTCCGCTTTAGGGGTTAACCCCTCACGGTTTTGTTTCTCCCAGATTTGACACACTAGGAAAAGGCCTCATGCTAGAAGGAAGGACGCCACAGCTATTTAAAGACTGATAAGTCACTCCCCTCCAACCGATGTGGGACTCATCATGCCCTCCCTCTTCAAGAGAGTCCGCCACGGACGCACCGATAAGGCACTTAAGCCGCCACGGATACGCCGATAAGGTCCATCGGCTCCGGCCCAGGCTCTGATACCAAATGATAACATACACCCAGTTCACCGGTTAGCATGATATTGTCCGCTTTAGGGGTTAACCCCTCGCGGTTTTGTTTCTCCCAGATATGACACACTAGGAAAAGGCCTCATGCTAGAAGGAAGGACGCCACAACTATTTAAAGACTGATAAGTCACTCCCCTCCAACCGATGTGGGACTCATCAAAAACTCTTAGAATATCATGCCTATGACTCAAAGTAAGGCTTTCTCACCACCTTTTCCGCTTCTGGCACTTTCTGGCGCCTTTGGATCCAAGTTCCAGTTTTGGTCTCTTTTGGTCCTTTTTTGCTTACTGGCAAAGGAAGACTTGCGAAACTCGTCTCAGGCCACTAAATCTCCTTGAATATCATGCCTAGGACTCAAAGGAAGGCTTTCCCACCACCTTCTCGCGTTCTGGCACTTTCTGGTGCCTTTGCACCCAAGTTCCAGTTTGCTTACCGGCAAAGCAAGACGTGCGAAACTCGTCTCAAGCCACTGAAAGTCCTTGAATATCACTCTGAAGACACAAAGGAAGGCTTTCCCACCACCTTCTCACGTTCTGGCACTTTCTGGTGCCTTTGGATCCAAGTTCCAGTTTTGGTCTTTTTTTGTTCCCTTTTGCTTACCGGCAAAGGAAGACGTGCGAAACTGGTCTCAAGCCACTGAAACTCCTTGAATATCACTCCTAGAACTCAAAGGAAGGATTTCTCCCCACCTTCTCCCCTTCTGGTACTTTCTGGCGCCTTTGGACCCAAGTTCTAGTTTTGGTCTCTTTTGGTTCCCTTTTGCTTACCGGCAAAGGAAGACGTCCGAAACTGGTCTCAAGCCACTGAAACTCCTTGAATATCACTCCTAGAACTCAAAGGAAGGATTTCTCCCCACCTTCTCCCATTCTGGCACTTTCTGGTGCCTTTGGACCCAAGTTCCAGTTTTGGTCTTTTTTGGTTCCTTTTTGCTTACCGGCAAAGGAAGACATGCGAAACTCGTCTCAAGCCTCTGAAACTCCTTGAATATCACTCCTAGAACTCAAAGGAAGGATTTCTCACCACCTTCTCCCCTTCTGTCACTTTCTGGCCCCTTTGACCCAAGTTCCAGTTTTGGTCTCTTTTGGTTCCCTTTTGCTTACCGGCAAAGGAAGACGTGCGAAACTCATCTCAGGCCACTAAAACTCCTTGAATATCACGCCTAGGACTCAAAGGAAGGCTTTCCCACCACCTTCTCGCGTTCTGGCACTTTCTGGTGCCTTTGGACCCATGTTCCAGTTTTGGTCTCTTTTGGTTCCCTTTTGCTTACGGGCAAAGGAAGACGTGCGAAACTCGTCTCAAGCCACTGAAACTCCTTGAATATCACTCCTAGAACTCAAAGGAAGGATTTCTCACCACCTTCTCCCCTTCTGTCACTTTCTGGCCCCTTTGACCCATGTTCCAGTTTTGGTCTCTTTTGGTTCCCTTTTGCTTACCGGCAAAGGAAGACGTGCAAAACTCGTCTCAAGCCAGTAAAACTCCTTGAATATCACGCGTAGGACTTAAAGGAAGGCTTTCCCACCACCTTCTCACGTTCTGGCACTTTCTGGTGCCTTTGGATCCAAGTTCCAGTTTTGGTCTCTTTTGGTTCCCTTTTGCTTACCGGCAAAGGAAGACGTGCGAAACTCGTCTCACGCCACTGAAACTCCTTCAGTATCACTCCTAGAACTCAAAGGAAGGATTTCTCACCACCTTCTACCCTTCTGGCACTTTCTGGCGCCTTTGGACCCAACTTCCAGTTTTGGTCTCTTTTGGTCCCTTTTTGCTTACTGGCAAAGGGAAACTTGCGAAACTCGTCTCAGGCCACTAAAACTCTTTGAATATCACGCCTAGGACTCAAAGGAAGGCTTTCCCATCGCCTTCTCACGTTCTGGCTCTTTCTGGTGCCTTTGGACCCATGTTCCAGTTTTGGTCTTTTTTGGTTCCCTTTTGCTTACCGGCAAAGTAAGACGTACGAAACTGGTCTCAAGCCACTGAAACTCCTTGAATATCACTCCTAGAACTCAAAGGAAGGATTTCTCACCACCTTCTCCCCTTCTGGCACTTTCTGGCGCCTTTGGACCCATGTTCCAGTTTTGGTCTCTTTTGGTTCCCTTTTGCTTACCGGCAAAGGAAGACGTGCGAAACTCGTCTCAAGCCACTGAAACTCCTTGAATATCACTCCTAGAACTCAAAGGAAGGATTTCTCAACACCTTTTTCCCCTCTGGCACTTTCTGGCACCTTTCGACCCAAGTTTCAGTTTTGGTCTCTTTTGGTCCCTTTTTGCATACTGGCAAAGGGAGACTTGCGAAACTCGTCTCAGGCAACTAACACTCCTTGAATATCACGTCTACGACTTAAAAGAAGGCTTTCCCACCACCTTCTCACATTCAGGCACTTTCTGGTGCCTTTGGACCCAAGTTCCAGTTTTGGTCTCTTTTGGTTCCCTTTTGCTTACCGGCAAAGGAAGACGTGCGAAACTCGTCTCAGGCCACTAAAACTCCTTGAATATCACGCCTAGGACTTAAAGGGAGGCTTTCCCATCACCTTCTCACATTCTGGCACTTTCTGGTGCCTTTGGACCCAAGTTCCAGTTTTGGTCTCTTTTGGTTCCCTTTTGCTTACCGGCAAAGGAAGACGTGCGAAACTCGTATCAAGCCACTGAAACTCCTTGAATATCACTCCTAGAACTCAAAGGAAGGATTTCTCACCACCTTCTCCCCTTCTGTCACTTTCTGGCACCTTTGACCCAAGTTCTAGTTTTGGTCTCATTTGGTCCCTTTTTGCTTATCGGCAAAGGAAGTCGTGCGAAACTCGTCTTAGGCCACTGAAATCCTTGAATATCACTCCGAAGACACAAAGGAAAGCTTTCTCACCACCTTTTCCGCTTCTGGCACTTTTTGGCGCCTTTGGACCCAAGTTCCAGTTTTGGTCTCTTTTGGTTCCCTTTTGCTTACCGGCAAAGGAAGACCTGCGAAACTCGTCTCAAGCCATTGAAACTCTTTGAATATCACTCCTAGAACTCAAAGGAAGGATTTCTCACCACCTTCTCCCCTTTTGTCACTTTCTGGCACCTTTGGACCCAAGTTCTAGTTTTGGTCTATTTTGGTTCCCTTTTGCTTACCAGCAAAGGAAGACGTGCGAAACTCGTCTCAAGCAACTGAAACTCCTTGAATATCACTCCTAGAACTCAAAGGAAGAGTTTCTCACCACCTTCTCCCCTTCTGGAACTTTCTGGCGCCTTTGGACCCAAGTTCCAGTTTTGGTCTCTTTTGGTCCCTTTCTGCTTACTGGTAAAGGGAGACTTGCGAAACTCGTCTCAGGCCACTAAATCTCCTTGAATATCACGCCTAGGACTCAAAGGAAGGCTTTCCCACCACCTTCTCACGTTCTGGCACTTTCTGGTGCCTTTGGATCCAAGTTCCAGTTTTGGTCTCTTTTGGTTCCCTTTTGCTTACCGGCAAAAGAAGACGTGCGAAACTCGTCTCAAGCTGATATGAACCCCATTTGCACAAGGGCTGACTTAGGATCTTTAGGGTTAGAACCTTGTAGAAAAATTTGAAAATTTAGTGATGAATTTCTGGGCAAATTAGGTGTTGGTCCATGGTGTTAAAAAAGTAAGCAAAAACGCTAGTTTGGTGGTGGCTGGACAGAATTTTAGAAATGACGGTATCTCGAGTTATAGAACTCCAATTGAGGTGATTCCAAAACGAGGTGAAAGTTCTCGTTCTGAAATTCAATTTAGGCTCAAGAATCACTCAATTTGGCTGAGTAGAATGAGAGTTATGATAACGAGATAATTCTGGGCAGATTTGAGTTTTTTTGAAATTTTGGTGAAGAATTGAATGGGGAAAGGAAAGAATCACTCTTTCCAAGGAAGGCAACACACAAAGGGATGTGAAAGCCCTTTGATACAGCCAAGTAGTTCTTGAATCACTCAAGAACTTAGGAGAATCACTCTCACTAAGATAAAAGAGATAAACTCTAATATTTCTGAATCAAACTTAACTTGTCTTATTGATAAGAATGGTTCACCTTATATAGAAGCTTTACCATCAGAATTACAAAGGTTCCGTAACGGAAAATTTATTCCACTTAGATAATGATCCACTAAGCTAGGAAATAAAGCTACTTGATGGCTGATTGTAACTGAAATTGTGGCAACCAAAAAGTCACCCAACAGCCACTAGCTATGCGCCTCTTGGTCTCCCAAAGGCTGATGCCTAAGTTGCCAATTGGGCCCTTATTACAACTTGAAATAAAACCAAACCAAAGCCCATTAGTTGATTAACCGCAAAACATAATTTGGTCAGCCAACTTTACAAAGGATTGGGCCATTATTTAAAACAAATTCAAAACTTAAAAACTGAAGCAAAGTGGCGCCTTAGTTCTCCTCCATTTGGGCCATGATGCAATTCACAACCTTGGTCTTTTCTCCTTGAAACTTGGGCTTGTATTCAATTAATATGGACAACACTTGTTGAAGAGCTTCCTTTGCTCTCCTTGCTCTAGCCCTTGTCATAGGTCCTCCAAGTCCTTCAAGAGGATCCTTGCCTTTGCTCATGGTCATGTCCTCATCATTCTCTCCCTCTTGAGAAGGATTTGTCCTCAAATCGGATTCTCCATCTACATCAAAAAGAGATAAGTCAGACACATTGAAGGTGGAACTAACATTATACTCACCCGGCAGCTCAATTTTGTAAGCATTGTCATTGATTCTTTCAAGCACTTGGAATGGACCATCTCCCCTTGGTTGAAGCTTTGACTTCCTTTGTTCCGGAAACCTTTCCTTTCTCATGTACACCCAAACCCAATCTCCGGGTTCGAAGATAACCTTCTTTCTCCCTTTGTTGGCTTGTTTAGCATAGCTTTCATTTCTCCTCTCAATTTGATTTTTGACTCTCTCATGAAGCTTCTTCACATAGTCCGCCTTTGCTTGACCTTCTTTATGCTTAAAAACTTTTCCTCTTTTATGTTTGATAACATAAGGGAATTGCTCTAGAAATTCCACCCACTTGGCATGCCTTTTGTTAAGCTTGCCTTGTCCCTTGATATATTTGAGAGACTCATGCTCACTATGAATGATAAATTCCTTGGGATAAAGGTAGTGTTGCCATGTTTTCAAAGCTCTCACTAAGGCATACAACTCTTTATCATAAGTTGAATAGTTAAGGGTAGGACCACTTAGCTTTTCACTAAAATAAGCAATTGGATGGCCTTCTTGCAACAACACAGCCCCAATCCCAACATTTGAAGCATCACACTTAATTTCAAAAGATTTTTGAAAGTTTGGCAAAGCAAGTATGGGGGCATTAGTTAGCTTTTGCTTAAGAGCATTGAAAGCTTCTTCTTGTTTCTCTCCCCATTTGAAACCAACATTTTTCTTAAGCACTTCATTGAGAGGTGCTGCCAATGTGCTAAAATCCTTCACAAATCTCCTATAGAAACTTGCTAAACCATGGAAACTTCTCACTTCGGTCACGGACTTAGGTGTAGGCCATTCTTGAATAGCCCTAACCTTTTCCTCATCCACTTGTACTCCTTTTGAACTTACAACAAAACCAAGAAACACAACATGGTTAGTACAAAAGATGCATTTTTCAAGATTGGCATACAATTGTTCTTCTCTAAGCACACACAAGACAGATTTTAAATGATCAACATGCAATTCAAGTGAAGTGCTATAGATAAGAATATCATCAAAGTACACCACAACAAATTTTCCTATGAATTTTCTCAAAACATGGTTCATTAATCTCATGAAAGTGCTAGGAGCATTAGTTAAGCCAAAAGGCATAACCAACCATTCATACAAACCATATTTTGTTTTGAAAGCAATTTTCCATTCATCCCCTTCTCTAACCCTAATTTGATTGTATCCACTTTTTAAATCAATTTTAGAGAAGTAACATGCACCATGCAATTCATCAAGCAAATCATCAAGCCTAGGTATAGGATGCCTATATTTAATGGTGATGTTATTAAGGGCTCTACAATCAGAACACATGCGCCATGTCCCATCCTTTTTAGGAACCAAAATTACCGGGACAGCACAAGGACTCATGCTATCTCTTACCCATCCCTTACCAATGAGTTCATCCACTTGTCTTTGGATCTCCTTGGTCTCTTGCGGGTTGCTTCTATAGGCTGGCCTATTAGGCAAAGAAGCTCCTGGAATGAGATCAATTTGATGCTCAATACCTCTTAATGGTGGCAACCCACTTGGTACACTTGTTGGAAACACATCTCCAAATTCCTGCAAAAGAGACTTCACTCTAGAAGGCAAATCAAGGTTATCAAAAGTGTTAGTGGTCAAAACATAGTTTTTGCAAATTAACAAAAATAGGGGCTGTTTAGATAGAAACAACCTCTTGACCTCACTTTTTGTAGCTAAAAAGCTCTCCTTCACCTCAAGAGTTTCACTCTTCTTTTTCCTCTCATATGTTTCTCTCTTTTTGTCCTCACTTTTTGAGCTCTCAAGTGTTTGGCTTTCTTTTTCTTTCTTTTCTTGGACAATCTTTTCTCTCATTTTTCTTTGATCCTCACATACCTCTTGCGGACTCAAAGGTTTGAGCACTATCTTCTTGTCTTGGTGTATGAATGAGATTTTGTTGGTGAAACCATCATGATTGGCTCTTTTATCAAATTGCCATGGTCTCCCCAAGAGTAAGTGGCTGGCCTCCATAGGAACAACATCACAAAGCACCTTATCATTGTAACTTCCCATGGAAATATCCAACTCTACTTGCTTCCTTACTTGCACCTCTCCATCCTCACTAAGCCATTGAAGCCTATATGGCCTAGGATGTGGCTTTGTAACTAAATTCAATTTAGACACAAGTCTTGCACTCGCCACATTGGTGCAACTCCCTCCATCAATGATCACCATGCAAAGTTTACCATTGATCAAACATCTAGTATGGAAGATGTTTTCTCTTTGGCTCTCCTCCAAAGGCTTCAATTGGCTACCAAGTAACCGCCTTATCATCAATAAGTCTCCCTCTGGTGTTTTCTCCACCTCCTCCTCCACGTCCTCATTCTCCTCTCCCTCTTCAATTTCAGACTCACTTATATACTCTCCATCTCTAAGAATCATGGTTTTTTTGTTAGGGCACTCATATGCATAGTGTCCTAAGCCTTGGCACTTAAAGCACTTCACATCCCGACTCCTTTTAGAGGGTTGCTCTTGAGTTTTTAGAGGAGTTTTTGTTGGTGTAGGCGCTGCATTAGAAGTGGCAGCCCCTTTTCCCTTATCCTTCCAACTAGAAAAACCAAAATTAGTGGAGCTCCTTTTGGCCACACCTTTCCTTTTCAATTGTTGCTCCACTTGGATTGCTTTGTGAAGCAAGTCCTCCATTTCAACAAATTCCTGCAGTTCAACAATATCACGAATATCATTATTCAAACCACTAAGAAATCTAGCCATAGTTACCTCCTCATCTTCTTCTATCTTGGCTTGAATCATGAGCACCTCCATTTCCTTGTAGTACTCCTCAACGCCTTTGCTACCTTGGGACAATTTTTGAAGTTTGAATTTTAAGTCCCTAGAATAGCTTGCCGGCACATATCTCTTCCTCATGATCCTTTTCATTTCAACCCATGTATCCACCAATGGCTCCTCATTCCTAGCTCTCTCTTTTTGCAATTTGTTCCACCACACAAGAGCGTAATCGGAAAACTCCATAGCTGCAAGCTTTACCTTTTGGGCCTCTTCATAGGTATTACAAGTGAAAATATGCTCTATTTTGATCTCCCACTCCAAATAAGCTTCCGGGTCACTTCTTCCTTTGAATGGAGGAATAGAAATTTTGACTCCATCAATTTGGTTTTATCTAGGAGCACCGTCATTACCTCTTCTCCTCCTTTTCTTCTTCATCATGACCTCTATTCTCTAATTGGTCCAATCTTTCATGGAGCTCATCATTTTGTTGCCTCATCAATCTCTCCAAATGTTGTGTCAAGGCTTGCATTTGGAAAGGAGAAAGTCCTCCTCCTTGATTAGGATTTCCTTCAGCCATCACAAACAAACAAATTCAAACGTAACAAGCAAATAGAAAGTAGAATTTGAAACCTCACCACACTCAAGTGTATCACATAATTATGGCTTTTTCTCTAATGAAAACACTCTTGCCTTTTACCACTCAAATTCTCCTTGGGTTCTTAGGCAATTCAAGATATTATGGCCACAACAAAGAACAATTCACCAATATGTGCTAGGTAAAGGCTAGGTAGACAAAGAAAAGGCTAACAAATCACAAAAACAAAGGGGTAAAGGAAAATTGGTAAACAAGAGAATTAGCAACAATCCTTTAAGAACACCAATATATTACCTTATAACAAATTGTTGAAAAGCATGAATCATTCAGCCCAAAATTTTCTTCTTTTTTTTTTTTTTAATTATCACAAGGGCCTAACTTTTGCAATGATTCAGTACAATCACAAATAATATGAACAATAAGGTAATCAATTGGCAAAAAAAGAGAATGAAGGAAGGATGTTACCAATTTGACGTTCAAACCCTTAAACCGGAGCTCTGATACCAAATGATATGAACCCCATTTGCACAAGGGCTGACTTAGGATCTTTAGGGTTAGAACCTTGTAGAAAAATTTGAAAATTTAGTGATGAATTTCTGGGCAAATTAGGTGTTGGTCCATGGTGTTAAAAAAGTAAGCAAAAACGCTAGTTTGGTGGTGGCTGGACAGAATTTTAGAAATGACGGTATCTCGAGTTATAGAACTCCAATTGAGGTGATTCCAAAACGAGGTGAAAGTTCTCGTTCTGAAATTCAATTTAGGCTCAAGAATCACTCAATTTGGCTGAGTAGAATGAGAGTTATGATAACGAGATAATTCTGGGCAGATTTGAGTTTTTTTGAAATTTTGGTGAAGAATTGAATGGGGAAAGGAAAGAATCACTCTTTCCAAGGAAGGCAACACACAAAGGGATGTGAAAGCCCTTTGATACAGCCAAGTAGTTCTTGAATCACTCAAGAACTTAGGAGAATCACTCTCACTAAGATAAAAGAGATAAACTCTAATATTTCTGAATCAAACTTAACTTGTCTTATTGATAAGAATGGTTCACCTTATATAGAAGCTTTACCATCAGAATTACAAAGGTTCCGTAACGGAAAATTTATTCCACTTAGATAATGATCCACTAAGCTAGGAAATAAAGCTACTTGATGGCTGATTGTAACTGAAATTGTGGCAACCAAAAAGTCACCCAACAGCCACTAGCTATGCGCCTCTTGGTCTCCCAAAGGCTGATGCCTAAGTTGCCAATTGGGCCCTTATTACAACTTGAAATAAAACCAAACCAAAGCCCATTAGTTGATTAACCGCAAAACATAATTTGGTCAGCCAACTTTACAAAGGATTGGGCCATTATTTAAAACAAATTCAAAACTTAAAAACTGAAGCAAAGTGGCGCCTTAGTTCTCCTCCATTTGGGCCATGATGCAATTCACAACCTTGGTCTTTTCTCCTTGAAACTTGGGCTTGTATTCAATTAATATGGACAACACTTGTTGAAGAGCTTCCTTTGCTCTCCTTGCTCTAGCCCTTGTCATAGGTCCTCCAAGTCCTTCAAGAGGATCCTTGCCTTTGCTCATGGTCATGTCCTCATCATTCTCTCCCTCTTGAGAAGGATTTGTCCTCAAATCGGATTCTCCATCTACATCAAAAAGAGATAAGTCAGACACATTGAAGGTGGAACTAACATTATACTCACCCGGCAGCTCAATTTTGTAAGCATTGTCATTGATTCTTTCAAGCACTTGGAATGGACCATCTCCCCTTGGTTGAAGCTTTGACTTCCTTTGTTCCGGAAACCTTTCCTTTCTCATGTACACCCAAACCCAATCTCCGGGTTCGAAGATAACCTTCTTTCTCCCTTTGTTGGCTTGTTTAGCATAGCTTTCATTTCTCCTCTCAATTTGATTTTTGACTCTCTCATGAAGCTTCTTCACATAGTCCGCCTTTGCTTGACCTTCTTTATGCTTAAAAACTTTTCCTCTTTTATGTTTGATAACATAAGGGAATTGCTCTAGAAATTCCACCCACTTGGCATGCCTTTTGTTAAGCTTGCCTTGTCCCTTGATATATTTGAGAGACTCATGCTCACTATGAATGATAAATTCCTTGGGATAAAGGTAGTGTTGCCATGTTTTCAAAGCTCTCACTAAGGCATACAACTCTTTATCATAAGTTGAATAGTTAAGGGTAGGACCACTTAGCTTTTCACTAAAATAAGCAATTGGATGGCCTTCTTGCAACAACACAGCCCCAATCCCAACATTTGAAGCATCACACTTAATTTCAAAAGATTTTTGAAAGTTTGGCAAAGCAAGTATGGGGGCATTAGTTAGCTTTTGCTTAAGAGCATTGAAAGCTTCTTCTTGTTTCTCTCCCCATTTGAAACCAACATTTTTCTTAAGCACTTCATTGAGAGGTGCTGCCAATGTGCTAAAATCCTTCACAAATCTCCTATAGAAACTTGCTAAACCATGGAAACTTCTCACTTCGGTCACGGACTTAGGTGTAGGCCATTCTTGAATAGCCCTAACCTTTTCCTCATCCACTTGTACTCCTTTTGAACTTACAACAAAACCAAGAAACACAACATGGTTAGTACAAAAGATGCATTTTTCAAGATTGGCATACAATTGTTCTTCTCTAAGCACACACAAGACAGATTTTAAATGATCAACATGCAATTCAAGTGAAGTGCTATAGATAAGAATATCATCAAAGTACACCACAACAAATTTTCCTATGAATTTTCTCAAAACATGGTTCATTAATCTCATGAAAGTGCTAGGAGCATTAGTTAAGCCAAAAGGCATAACCAACCATTCATACAAACCATATTTTGTTTTGAAAGCAATTTTCCATTCATCCCCTTCTCTAACCCTAATTTGATTGTATCCACTTTTTAAATCAATTTTAGAGAAGTAACATGCACCATGCAATTCATCAAGCAAATCATCAAGCCTAGGTATAGGATGCCTATATTTAATGGTGATGTTATTAAGGGCTCTACAATCAGAACACATGCGCCATGTCCCATCCTTTTTAGGAACCAAAATTACCGGGACAGCACAAGGACTCATGCTATCTCTTACCCATCCCTTACCAATGAGTTCATCCACTTGTCTTTGGATCTCCTTGGTCTCTTGCGGGTTGCTTCTATAGGCTGGCCTATTAGGCAAAGAAGCTCCTGGAATGAGATCAATTTGATGCTCAATACCTCTTAATGGTGGCAACCCACTTGGTACACTTGTTGGAAACACATCTCCAAATTCCTGCAAAAGAGACTTCACTCTAGAAGGCAAATCAAGGTTATCAAAAGTGTTAGTGGTCAAAACATAGTTTTTGCAAATTAACAAAAATAGGGGCTGTTTAGATAGAAACAACCTCTTGACCTCACTTTTTGTAGCTAAAAAGCTCTCCTTCACCTCAAGAGTTTCACTCTTCTTTTTCCTCTCATATGTTTCTCTCTTTTTGTCCTCACTTTTTGAGCTCTCAAGTGTTTGGCTTTCTTTTTCTTTCTTTTCTTGGACAATCTTTTCTCTCATTTTTCTTTGATCCTCACATACCTCTTGCGGACTCAAAGGTTTGAGCACTATCTTCTTGTCTTGGTGTATGAATGAGATTTTGTTGGTGAAACCATCATGATTGGCTCTTTTATCAAATTGCCATGGTCTCCCCAAGAGTAAGTGGCTGGCCTCCATAGGAACAACATCACAAAGCACCTTATCATTGTAACTTCCCATGGAAATATCCAACTCTACTTGCTTCCTTACTTGCACCTCTCCATCCTCACTAAGCCATTGAAGCCTATATGGCCTAGGATGTGGCTTTGTAACTAAATTCAATTTAGACACAAGTCTTGCACTCGCCACATTGGTGCAACTCCCTCCATCAATGATCACCATGCAAAGTTTACCATTGATCAAACATCTAGTATGGAAGATGTTTTCTCTTTGGCTCTCCTCCAAAGGCTTCAATTGGCTACCAAGTAACCGCCTTATCATCAATAAGTCTCCCTCTGGTGTTTTCTCCACCTCCTCCTCCACGTCCTCATTCTCCTCTCCCTCTTCAATTTCAGACTCACTTATATACTCTCCATCTCTAAGAATCATGGTTTTTTTGTTAGGGCACTCATATGCATAGTGTCCTAAGCCTTGGCACTTAAAGCACTTCACATCCCGACTCCTTTTAGAGGGTTGCTCTTGAGTTTTTAGAGGAGTTTTTGTTGGTGTAGGCGCTGCATTAGAAGTGGCAGCCCCTTTTCCCTTATCCTTCCAACTAGAAAAACCAAAATTAGTGGAGCTCCTTTTGGCCACACCTTTCCTTTTCAATTGTTGCTCCACTTGGATTGCTTTGTGAAGCAAGTCCTCCATTTCAACAAATTCCTGCAGTTCAACAATATCACGAATATCATTATTCAAACCACTAAGAAATCTAGCCATAGTTACCTCCTCATCTTCTTCTATCTTGGCTTGAATCATGAGCACCTCCATTTCCTTGTAGTACTCCTCAACGCCTTTGCTACCTTGGGACAATTTTTGAAGTTTGAATTTTAAGTCCCTAGAATAGCTTGCCGGCACATATCTCTTCCTCATGATCCTTTTCATTTCAACCCATGTATCCACCAATGGCTCCTCATTCCTAGCTCTCTCTTTTTGCAATTTGTTCCACCACACAAGAGCGTAATCGGAAAACTCCATAGCTGCAAGCTTTACCTTTTGGGCCTCTTCATAGGTATTACAAGTGAAAATATGCTCTATTTTGATCTCCCACTCCAAATAAGCTTCCGGGTCACTTCTTCCTTTGAATGGAGGAATAGAAATTTTGACTCCATCAATTTGGTTTTATCTAGGAGCACCGTCATTACCTCTTCTCCTCCTTTCTTCTTCATCATGACCTCTATTCTCTAATTGGTCCAATCTTTCATGGAGCTCATCATTTTGTTGCCTCATCAATCTCTCCAAATGTTGTGTCAAGGCTTGCATTTGGAAAGGAGAAAGTCCTCCTCCTTGATTAGGATTTCCTTCAGCCATCACAAACAAACAAATTCAAACGTAACAAGCAAATAGAAAGTAGAATTTGAAACCTCACCACACTCAAGTGTATCACATAATTATGGCTTTTTCTCTAATGAAAACACTCTTGCCTTTTACCACTCAAATTCTCCTTGGGTTCTTAGGCAATTCAAGATATTATGGCCACAACAAAGAACAATTCACCAATATGTGCTAGGTAAAGGCTAGGTAGACAAAGAAAAGGCTAACAAATCACAAAAACAAAGGGGTAAAGGAAAATTGGTAAACAAGAGAATTAGCAACAATCCTTTAAGAACACCAATATATTACCTTATAACAAATTGTTGAAAAGCATGAATCATTCAGCCCAAAATTTTCTTCTTTTTTTTTTTTGTTTTTTTATACGATTTTTTTTTTAATTATCACAAGGGCCTAACTTTTGCAATGATTCAGTACAATCACAAATAATATGAACAATAAGGTAATCAATTGGCAAAAAAAGAGAATGAAGGAAGGATGTTACCAATTTGACGTTCAAACCCTTAAACCGGAGCTCTGATACCAAATGATATGAACCCCATTTGCACAAGGGCTGACTTAGGATCTTTAGGGTTAGAACCTTGTAGAAAAATTTGAAAATTTAGTGATGAATTTCTGGGCAAATTAGGTGTTGGTCCATGGTGTTAAAAAAGTAAGCAAAAACGCTAGTTTGGTGGTGGCTGGACAGAATTTTAGAAATGACGGTATCTCGAGTTATAGAACTCCAATTGAGGTGATTCCAAAACGAGGTGAAAGTTCTCGTTCTGAAATTCAATTTAGGCTCAAGAATCACTCAATTTGGCTGAGTAGAATGAGAGTTATGATAACGAGATAATTCTGGGCAGATTTGAGTTTTTTTGAAATTTTGGTGAAGAATTGAATGGGGAAAGGAAAGAATCACTCTTTCCAAGGAAGGCAACACACAAAGGGATGTGAAAGCCCTTTGATACAGCCAAGTAGTTCTTGAATCACTCAAGAACTTAGGAGAATCACTCTCACTAAGATAAAAGAGATAAACTCTAATATTTCTGAATCAAACTTAACTTGTCTTATTGATAAGAATGGTTCACCTTATATAGAAGCTTTACCATCAGAATTACAAAGGTTCCGTAACGGAAAATTTATTCCACTTAGATAATGATCCACTAAGCTAGGAAATAAAGCTACTTGATGGCTGATTGTAACTGAAATTGTGGCAACCAAAAAGTCACCCAACAGCCACTAGCTATGCGCCTCTTGGTCTCCCAAAGGCTGATGCCTAAGTTGCCAATTGGGCCCTTATTACAACTTGAAATAAAACCAAACCAAAGCCCATTAGTTGATTAACCGCAAAACATAATTTGGTCAGCCAACTTTACAAAGGATTGGGCCATTATTTAAAACAAATTCAAAACTTAAAAACTGAAGCAAAGTGGCGCCTTAGTTCTCCTCCATTTGGGCCATGATGCAATTCACAACCTTGGTCTTTTCTCCTTGAAACTTGGGCTTGTATTCAATTAATATGGACAACACTTGTTGAAGAGCTTCCTTTGCTCTCCTTGCTCTAGCCCTTGTCATAGGTCCTCCAAGTCCTTCAAGAGGATCCTTGCCTTTGCTCATGGTCATGTCCTCATCATTCTCTCCCTCTTGAGAAGGATTTGTCCTCAAATCGGATTCTCCATCTACATCAAAAAGAGATAAGTCAGACACATTGAAGGTGGAACTAACATTATACTCACCCGGCAGCTCAATTTTGTAAGCATTGTCATTGATTCTTTCAAGCACTTGGAATGGACCATCTCCTTGGTTGAAGCTTTGACTTCCTTTGTTCCGAAAACCTTTCCTTTCTCATGTACACCCAAACCCAATCTCCGGGTTCGAAGATAACCTTCTTTCTCCCTTTGTTGGCTTGTTTAGCATAGCTTTCATTTCTCCTCTCAATTTGATTTTTGACTCTCTCATGAAGCTTCTTCACATAGTCCGCCTTTGCTTGACCTTCTTTATGCTTAAAAACTTTTCCTCTTTTATGTTTGATAACATAAGGGAATTGCTCTAGAAATTCCACCCACTTGGCATGCCTTTTGTTAAGCTTGCCTTGTCCCTTGATATATTTGAGAGACTCATGCTCACTATGAATGATAAATTCCTTGGGATAAAGGTAGTGTTGCCATGTTTTCAAAGCTCTCACTAAGGCATACAACTCTTTATCATAAGTTGAATAGTTAAGGGTAGGACCACTTAGCTTTTCACTAAAATAAGCAATTGGATGGCCTTCTTGCAACAACACAGCCCCAATCCCAACATTTGAAGCATCACACTTAATTTCAAAAGATTTTTGAAAGTTTGGCAAAGCAAGTATGGGGGCATTAGTTAGCTTTTGCTTAAGAGCATTGAAAGCTTCTTCTTGTTTCTCTCCCCATTTGAAACCAACATTTTTCTTAAGCACTTCATTGAGAGGTGCTGCCAATGTGCTAAAATCCTTCACAAATCTCCTATAGAAACTTGCTAAACCATGGAAACTTCTCACTTCGGTCACGGACTTAGGTGTAGGCCATTCTTGAATAGCCCTAACCTTTTCCTCATCCACTTGTACTCCTTTTGAACTTACAACAAAACCAAGAAACACAACATGGTTAGTACAAAAGATGCATTTTTCAAGATTGGCATACAATTGTTCTTCTCTAAGCACACACAAGACAGATTTTAAATGATCAACATGCAATTCAAGTGAAGTGCTATAGATAAGAATATCATCAAAGTACACCACAACAAATTTTCCTATGAATTTTCTCAAAACATGGTTCATTAATCTCATGAAAGTGCTAGGAGCATTAGTTAAGCCAAAAGGCATAACCAACCATTCATACAAACCATATTTTGTTTTGAAAGCAATTTTCCATTCATCCCCTTCTCTAACCCTAATTTGATTGTATCCACTTTTTAAATCAATTTTAGAGAAGTAACATGCACCATGCAATTCATCAAGCAAATCATCAAGCCTAGGTATAGGATGCCTATATTTAATGGTGATGTTATTAAGGGCTCTACAATCAGAACACATGCGCCATGTCCCATCCTTTTTAGGAACCAAAATTACCGGGACAGCACAAGGACTCATGCTATCTCTTACCCATCCCTTACCAATGAGTTCATCCACTTGTCTTTGGATCTCCTTGGTCTCTTGCGGGTTGCTTCTATAGGCTGGCCTATTAGGCAAAGAAGCTCCTGGAATGAGATCAATTTGATGCTCAATACCTCTTAATGGTGGCAACCCACTTGGTACACTTGTTGGAAACACATCTCCAAATTCCTGCAAAAGAGACTTCACTCTAGAAGGCAAATCAAGGTTATCAAAAGTGTTAGTGGTCAAAACATAGTTTTTGCAAATTAACAAAAATAGGGGCTGTTTAGATAGAAACAACCTCTTGACCTCACTTTTTGTAGCTAAAAAGCTCTCCTTCACCTCAAGAGTTTCACTCTTCTTTTTCCTCTCATATGTTTCTCTCTTTTTGTCCTCACTTTTTGAGCTCTCAAGTGTTTGGCTTTCTTTTTCTTTCTTTTCTTGGACAATCTTTTCTCTCATTTTTCTTTGATCCTCACATACCTCTTGCGGACTCAAAGGTTTGAGCACTATCTTCTTGTCTTGGTGTATGAATGAGATTTTGTTGGTGAAACCATCATGATTGGCTCTTTTATCAAATTGCCATGGTCTCCCCAAGAGTAAGTGGCTGGCCTCCATAGGAACAACATCACAAAGCACCTTATCATTGTAACTTCCCATGGAAATATCCAACTCTACTTGCTTCCTTACTTGCACCTCTCCATCCTCACTAAGCCATTGAAGCCTATATGGCCTAGGATGTGGCTTTGTAACTAAATTCAATTTAGACACAAGTCTTGCACTCGCCACATTGGTGCAACTCCCTCCATCAATGATCACCATGCAAAGTTTACCATTGATCAAACATCTAGTATGGAAGATGTTTTCTCTTTGGCTCTCCTCCAAAGGCTTCAATTGGCTACCAAGTAACCGCCTTATCATCAATAAGTCTCCCTCTCGGTGTTTTCTCCACCTCCTCCTCCACGTCCTCATTCTCCTCTCCCTCTTCAATTTCAGACTCACTTATATACTCTCCATCTCTAAGAATCATGGTTTTTTTGTTAGGGCACTCATATGCATAGTGTCCTAAGCCTTGGCACTTAAAGCACTTCACATCCCGACTCCTTTTAGAGGGTTGCTCTTGAGTTTTTAGAGGAGTTTTTGTTGGTGTAGGCGCTGCATTAGAAGTGGCAGCCCCTTTTCCCTTATCCTTCCAACTAGAAAAACCAAAATTAGTGGAGCTCCTTTTGGCCACACCTTTCCTTTTCAATTGTTGCTCCACTTGGATTGCTTTGTGAAGCAAGTCCTCCATTTCAACAAATTCCTGCAGTTCAACAATATCACGAATATCATTATTCAAACCACTAAGAAATCTAGCCATAGTTACCTCCTCATCTTCTTCTATCTTGGCTTGAATCATGAGCACCTCCATTTCCTTGTAGTACTCCTCAACGCCTTTGCTACCTTGGGACAATTTTTGAAGTTTGAATTTTAAGTCCCTAGAATAGCTTGCCGGCACATATCTCTTCCTCATGATCCTTTTCATTTCAACCCATGTATCCACCAATGGCTCCTCATTCCTAGCTCTCTCTTTTTGCAATTTGTTCCACCACACAAGAGCGTAATCGGAAAACTCCATAGCTGCAAGCTTTACCTTTTGGGCCTCTTCATAGGTATTACAAGTGAAAATATGCTCTATTTTGATCTCCCACTCCAAATAAGCTTCCGGGTCACTTCTTCCTTTGAATGGAGGAATAGAAATTTTGACTCCATCAATTTGGTTTTATCTAGGAGCACCGTCATTACCTCTTCTCCTCCTTTCTTCTTCATCATGACCTCTATTCTCTAATTGGTCCAATCTTTCATGGAGCTCATCATTTTGTTGCCTCATCAATCTCTCCAAATGTTGTGTCAAGGCTTGCATTTGGAAAGGAGAAAGTCCTCCTCCTTGATTAGGATTTCCTTCAGCCATCACAAACAAACAAATTCAAACGTAACAAGCAAATAGAAAGTAGAATTTGAAACCTCACCACACTCAAGTGTATCACATAATTATGGCTTTTTCTCTAATGAAAACACTCTTGCCTTTTACCACTCAAATTCTCCTTGGGTTCTTAGGCAATTCAAGATATTATGGCCACAACAAAGAACAATTCACCAATATGTGCTAGGTAAAGGCTAGGTAGACAAAGAAAAGGCTAACAAATCACAAAAACAAAGGGGTAAAGGAAAATTGGTAAACAAGAGAATTAGCAACAATCCTTTAAGAACACCAATATATTACCTTATAACAAATTGTTGAAAAGCATGAATCATTCAGCCCAAAATTTTCTTCTTTTTTTTTTTTTTAATTATCACAAGGGCCTAACTTTTGCAATGATTCAGTACAATCACAAATAATATGAACAATAAGGTAATCAATTGGCAAAAAAAGAGAATGAAGGAAGGATGTTACCAATTTGACGTTCAAACCCTTAAACCGAGCTCGATACCAAATGATATGAACCCCATTTGCACAAGGGCTGACTTAGGATCTTTAGGGTTAGAACCTTGTAGAAAAATTTGAAAATTTAGTGATGAATTTCTGGGCAAATTAGGTGTTGGTCCATGGTGTTTAAATATAGTAAGCAAAAACGCTAGTTTGGTGGTGGCTGGACAGAATTTTAGAAATGACGGTATCTCGAGTTATAGAACTCCAATTGAGGTGATTCCAAAACGAGGTGAAAGTTCTCGTTCTGAAATTCAATTTAGGCTCAAGAATCACTCAATTTGGCTGAGTAGAATGAGAGTTATGATAACGAGATAATTCTGGGCAGATTTGAGTTTTTTTGAAATTTTGGTGAAGAATTGAATGGGGAAAGGAAAGAATCACTCTTTCCAAGGAAGGCAACACACAAAGGGATGTGAAAGCCCTTTGATACAGCCAAGTAGTTCTTGAATCACTCAAGAACTTAGGAGAATCACTCTCACTAAGATAAAAGAGATAAACTCTAATATTTCTGAATCAAACTTAACTTGTCTTATTGATAAGAATGGTTCACCTTATATAGAAGCTTTACCATCAGAATTACAAAGGTTCCGTAACGGAAAATTTATTCCACTTAGATAATGATCCACTAAGCTAGGAAATAAAGCTACTTGATGGCTGATTGTAACTGAAATTGTGGCAACCAAAAAGTCACCCAACAGCCACTAGCTATGCGCCTCTTGGTCTCCCAAAGGCTGATGCCTAAGTTGCCAATTGGGCCCTTATTACAACTTGAAATAAAACCAAACCAAAGCCCATTAGTTGATTAACCGCAAAACATAATTTGGTCAGCCAACTTTACAAAGGATTGGGCCATTATTTAAAACAAATTCAAAACTTAAAAACTGAAGCAAAGTGGCGCCTTAGTTCTCCTCCATTTGGGCCATGATGCAATTCACAACCTTGGTCTTTTCTCCTTGAAACTTGGGCTTGTATTCAATTAATATGGACAACACTTGTTGAAGAGCTTCCTTTGCTCTCCTTGCTCTAGCCCTTGTCATAGGTCCTCCAAGTCCTTCAAGAGGATCCTTGCCTTTGCTCATGGTCATGTCCTCATCATTCTCTCCCTCTTGAGAAGGATTTGTCCTCAAATCGGATTCTCCATCTACATCAAAAAGAGATAAGTCAGACACATTGAAGGTGGAACTAACATTATACTCACCCGGCAGCTCAATTTTGTAAGCATTGTCATTGATTCTTTCAAGCACTTGGAATGGACCATCTCCTTGGTTGAAGCTTTGACTTCCTTTGTTCCGGAAACCTTTCCTTTCTCATGTACACCCAAACCCAATCTCCGGGTTCGAAGATAACCTTCTTTCTCCCTTTGTTGGCTTGTTTAGCATAGCTTTCATTTCTCCTCTCAATTTGATTTTTGACTCTCTCATGAAGCTTCTTCACATAGTCCGCCTTTGCTTGACCTTCTTTATGCTTAAAAACTTTTCCTCTTTTATGTTTGATAACATAAGGGAATTGCTCTAGAAATTCCACCCACTTGGCATGCCTTTTGTTAAGCTTGCCTTGTCCCTTGATATATTTGAGAGACTCATGCTCACTATGAATGATAAATTCCTTGGGATAAAGGTAGTGTTGCCATGTTTTCAAAGCTCTCACTAAGGCATACAACTCTTTATCATAAGTTGAATAGTTAAGGGTAGGACCACTTAGCTTTTCACTAAAATAAGCAATTGGATGGCCTTCTTGCAACAACACAGCCCCAATCCCAACATTTGAAGCATCACACTTAATTTCAAAAGATTTTTGAAAGTTTGGCAAAGCAAGTATGGGGGCATTAGTTAGCTTTTGCTTAAGAGCATTGAAAGCTTCTTCTTGTTTCTCTCCCCATTTGAAACCAACATTTTTCTTAAGCACTTCATTGAGAGGTGCTGCCAATGTGCTAAAATCCTTCACAAATCTCCTATAGAAACTTGCTAAACCATGGAAACTTCTCACTTCGGTCACGGACTTAGGTGTAGGCCATTCTTGAATAGCCCTAACCTTTTCCTCATCCACTTGTACTCCTTTTGAACTTACAACAAAACCAAGAAACACAACATGGTTAGTACAAAAGATGCATTTTTCAAGATTGGCATACAATTGTTCTTCTCTAAGCACACACAAGACAGATTTTAAATGATCAACATGCAATTCAAGTGAAGTGCTATAGATAAGAATATCATCAAAGTACACCACAACAAATTTTCCTATGAATTTTCTCAAAACATGGTTCATTAATCTCATGAAAGTGCTAGGAGCATTAGTTAAGCCAAAAGGCATAACCAACCATTCATACAAACCATATTTTGTTTTGAAAGCAATTTTCCATTCATCCCCTTCTCTAACCCTAATTTGATTGTATCCACTTTTTAAATCAATTTTAGAGAAGTAACATGCACCATGCAATTCATCAAGCAAATCATCAAGCCTAGGTATAGGATGCCTATATTTAATGGTGATGTTATTAAGGGCTCTACAATCAGAACACATGCGCCATGTCCCATCCTTTTTAGGAACCAAAATTACCGGGACAGCACAAGGACTCATGCTATCTCTTACCCATCCCTTACCAATGAGTTCATCCACTTGTCTTTGGATCTCCTTGGTCTCTTGCGGGTTGCTTCTATAGGCTGGCCTATTAGGCAAAGAAGCTCCTGGAATGAGATCAATTTGATGCTCAATACCTCTTAATGGTGGCAACCCACTTGGTACACTTGTTGGAAACACATCTCCAAATTCCTGCAAAAGAGACTTCACTCTAGAAGGCAAATCAAGGTTATCAAAAGTGTTAGTGGTCAAAACATAGTTTTTGCAAATTAACAAAAATAGGGGCTGTTTAGATAGAAACAACCTCTTGACCTCACTTTTTGTAGCTAAAAAGCTCTCCTTCACCTCAAGAGTTTCACTCTTCTTTTTCCTCTCATATGTTTCTCTCTTTTTGTCCTCACTTTTTGAGCTCTCAAGTGTTTGGCTTTCTTTTTCTTTCTTTTCTTGGACAATCTTTTCTCTCATTTTTCTTTGATCCTCACATACCTCTTGCGGACTCAAAGGTTTGAGCACTATCTTCTTGTCTTGGTGTATGAATGAGATTTTGTTGGTGAAACCATCATGATTGGCTCTTTTATCAAATTGCCATGGTCTCCCCAAGAGTAAGTGGCTGGCCTCCATAGGAACAACATCACAAAGCACCTTATCATTGTAACTTCCCATGGAAATATCCAACTCTACTTGCTTCCTTACTTGCACCTCTCCATCCTCACTAAGCCATTGAAGCCTATATGGCCTAGGATGTGGCTTTGTAACTAAATTCAATTTAGACACAAGTCTTGCACTCGCCACATTGGTGCAACTCCCTCCATCAATGATCACCATGCAAAGTTTACCATTGATCAAACATCTAGTATGGAAGATGTTTTCTCTTTGGCTCTCCTCCAAAGGCTTCAATTGGCTACCAAGTAACCGCCTTATCATCAATAAGTCTCCCTCCGGTGTTTTCTCCACCTCCTCCTCCACGTCCTCATTCTCCTCTCCCTCTTCAATTTCAGACTCACTTATATACTCTCCATCTCTAAGAATCATGGTTTTTTTGTTAGGGCACTCATATGCATAGTGTCCTAAGCCTTGGCACTTAAAGCACTTCACATCCCGACTCCTTTTAGAGGGTTGCTCTTGAGTTTTTAGAGGAGTTTTTGTTGGTGTAGGCGCTGCATTAGAAGTGGCAGCCCCTTTTCCCTTATCCTTCCAACTAGAAAAACCAAAATTAGTGGAGCTCCTTTTGGCCACACCTTTCCTTTTCAATTGTTGCTCCACTTGGATTGCTTTGTGAAGCAAGTCCTCCATTTCAACAAATTCCTGCAGTTCAACAATATCACGAATATCATTATTCAAACCACTAAGAAATCTAGCCATAGTTACCTCCTCATCTTCTTCTATCTTGGCTTGAATCATGAGCACCTCCATTTCCTTGTAGTACTCCTCAACGCCTTTGCTACCTTGGGACAATTTTTGAAGTTTGAATTTTAAGTCCCTAGAATAGCTTGCCGGCACATATCTCTTCCTCATGATCCTTTTCATTTCAACCCATGTATCCACCAATGGCTCCTCATTCCTAGCTCTCTCTTTTTGCAATTTGTTCCACCACACAAGAGCGTAATCGGAAAACTCCATAGCTGCAAGCTTTACCTTTTGGGCCTCTTCATAGGTATTACAAGTGAAAATATGCTCTATTTTGATCTCCCACTCCAAATAAGCTTCCGGGTCACTTCTTCCTTTGAATGGAGGAATAGAAATTTTGACTCCATCAATTTGGTTTTATCTAGGAGCACCGTCATTACCTCTTCTCCTCCTTTCTTCTTCATCATGACCTCTATTCTCTAATTGGTCCAATCTTTCATGGAGCTCATCATTTTGTTGCCTCATCAATCTCTCCAAATGTTGTGTCAAGGCTTGCATTTGGAAAGGAGAAAGTCCTCCTCCTTGATTAGGATTTCCTTCAGCCATCACAAACAAACAAATTCAAACGTAACAAGCAAATAGAAAGTAGAATTTGAAACCTCACCACACTCAAGTGTATCACATAATTATGGCTTTTTCTCTAATGAAAACACTCTTGCCTTTTACCACTCAAATTCTCCTTGGGTTCTTAGGCAATTCAAGATATTATGGCCACAACAAAGAACAATTCACCAATATGTGCTAGGTAAAGGCTAGGTAGACAAAGAAAAGGCTAACAAATCACAAAAACAAAGGGGTAAAGGAAAATTGGTAAACAAGAGAATTAGCAACAATCCTTTAAGAACACCAATATATTACCTTATAACAAATTGTTGAAAAGCATGAATCATTCAGCCCAAAATTTTCTTCTTTTTTTTTTTTTGTTTTTTTATACGATTTTTTTTTTAATTATCACAAGGGCCTAACTTTTGCAATGATTCAGTACAATCACAAATAATATGAACAATAAGGTAATCAATTGGCAAAAAAAGAGAATGAAGGAAGGATGTTACCAATTTGACGTTCAAACCCTTAAACCGGAGCTCTGATACCAAATGATATGAACCCCATTTGCACAAGGGCTGACTTAGGATCTTTAGGGTTAGAACCTTGTAGAAAAATTTGAAAATTTAGTGATGAATTTCTGGGCAAATTAGGTGTTGGTCCATGGTGTTAAAAAAGTAAGCAAAAACGCTAGTTTGGTGGTGGCTGGACAGAATTTTAGAAATGACGGTATCTCGAGTTATAGAACTCCAATTGAGGTGATTCCAAAACGAGGTGAAAGTTCTCGTTCTGAAATTCAATTTAGGCTCAAGAATCACTCAATTTGGCTGAGTAGAATGAGAGTTATGATAACGAGATAATTCTGGGCAGATTTGAGTTTTTTGAAATTTTGGTGAAGAATTGAATGGGGAAAGGAAAGAATCACTCTTTCCAAGGAAGGCAACACACAAAGGGATGTGAAAGCCCTTTGATACAGCCAAGTAGTTCTTGAATCACTCAAGAACTTAGGAGAATCACTCTCACTAAGATAAAAGAGATAAACTCTAATATTTCTGAATCAAACTTAACTTGTCTTATTGATAAGAATGGTTCACCTTATATAGAAGCTTTACCATCAGAATTACAAAGGTTCCGTAACGGAAAATTTATTCCACTTAGATAATGATCCACTAAGCTAGGAAATAAAGCTACTTGATGGCTGATTGTAACTGAAATTGTGGCAACCAAAAAGTCACCCAACAGCCACTAGCTATGCGCCTCTTGGTCTCCCAAAGGCTGATGCCTAAGTTGCCAATTGGGCCCTTATTACAACTTGAAATAAAACCAAACCAAAGCCCATTAGTTGATTAACCGCAAAACATAATTTGGTCAGCCAACTTTACAAAGGATTGGGCCATTATTTAAAACAAATTCAAAACTTAAAAACTGAAGCAAAGTGGCGCCTTAGTTCTCCTCCATTTGGGCCATGATGCAATTCACAACCTTGGTCTTTTCTCCTTGAAACTTGGGCTTGTATTCAATTAATATGGACAACACTTGTTGAAGAGCTTCCTTTGCTCTCCTTGCTCTAGCCCTTGTCATAGGTCCTCCAAGTCCTTCAAGAGGATCCTTGCCTTTGCTCATGGTCATGTCCTCATCATTCTCTCCCTCTTGAGAAGGATTTGTCCTCAAATCGGATTCTCCATCTACATCAAAAAGAGATAAGTCAGACACATTGAAGGTGGAACTAACATTATACTCACCCGGCAGCTCAATTTTGTAAGCATTGTCATTGATTCTTTCAAGCACTTGGAATGGACCATCTCCCCTTGGTTGAAGCTTTGACTTCCTTTGTTCCGGAAACCTTTCCTTTCTCATGTACACCCAAACCCAATCTCCGGGTTCGAAGATAACCTTCTTTCTCCCTTTGTTGGCTTGTTTAGCATAGCTTTCATTTCTCCTCTCAATTTGATTTTTGACTCTCTCATGAAGCTTCTTCACATAGTCCGCCTTTGCTTGACCTTCTTTATGCTTAAAAACTTTTCCTCTTTTATGTTTGATAACATAAGGGAATTGCTCTAGAAATTCCACCCACTTGGCATGCCTTTTGTTAAGCTTGCCTTGTCCCTTGATATATTTGAGAGACTCATGCTCACTATGAATGATAAATTCCTTGGGATAAAGGTAGTGTTGCCATGTTTTCAAAGCTCTCACTAAGGCATACAACTCTTTATCATAAGTTGAATAGTTAAGGGTAGGACCACTTAGCTTTTCACTAAAATAAGCAATTGGATGGCCTTCTTGCAACAACACAGCCCCAATCCCAACATTTGAAGCATCACACTTAATTTCAAAAGATTTTTGAAAGTTTGGCAAAGCAAGTATGGGGGCATTAGTTAGCTTTTGCTTAAGAGCATTGAAAGCTTCTTCTTGTTTCTCTCCCCATTTGAAACCAACATTTTTCTTAAGCACTTCATTGAGAGGTGCTGCCAATGTGCTAAAATCCTTCACAAATCTCCTATAGAAACTTGCTAAACCATGGAAACTTCTCACTTCGGTCACGGACTTAGGTGTAGGCCATTCTTGAATAGCCCTAACCTTTTCCTCATCCACTTGTACTCCTTTTGAACTTACAACAAAACCAAGAAACACAACATGGTTAGTACAAAAGATGCATTTTTCAAGATTGGCATACAATTGTTCTTCTCTAAGCACACACAAGACAGATTTTAAATGATCAACATGCAATTCAAGTGAAGTGCTATAGATAAGAATATCATCAAAGTACACCACAACAAATTTTCCTATGAATTTTCTCAAAACATGGTTCATTAATCTCATGAAAGTGCTAGGAGCATTAGTTAAGCCAAAAGGCATAACCAACCATTCATACAAACCATATTTTGTTTTGAAAGCAATTTTCCATTCATCCCCTTCTCTAACCCTAATTTGATTGTATCCACTTTTTAAATCAATTTTAGAGAAGTAACATGCACCATGCAATTCATCAAGCAAATCATCAAGCCTAGGTATAGGATGCCTATATTTAATGGTGATGTTATTAAGGGCTCTACAATCAGAACACATGCGCCATGTCCCATCCTTTTTAGGAACCAAAATTACCGGGACAGCACAAGGACTCATGCTATCTCTTACCCATCCCTTACCAATGAGTTCATCCACTTGTCTTTGGATCTCCTTGGTCTCTTGCGGGTTGCTTCTATAGGCTGGCCTATTAGGCAAAGAAGCTCCTGGAATGAGATCAATTTGATGCTCAATACCTCTTAATGGTGGCAACCCACTTGGTACACTTGTTGGAAACACATCTCCAAATTCCTGCAAAAGAGACTTCACTCTAGAAGGCAAATCAAGGTTATCAAAAGTGTTAGTGGTCAAAACATAGTTTTTGCAAATTAACAAAAATAGGGGCTGTTTAGATAGAAACAACCTCTTGACCTCACTTTTTGTAGCTAAAAAGCTCTCCTTCACCTCAAGAGTTTCACTCTTCTTTTTCCTCTCATATGTTTCTCTCTTTTTGTCCTCACTTTTTGAGCTCTCAAGTGTTTGGCTTTCTTTTTCTTTCTTTTCTTGGACAATCTTTTCTCTCATTTTTCTTTGATCCTCACATACCTCTTGCGGACTCAAAGGTTTGAGCACTATCTTCTTGTCTTGGTGTATGAATGAGATTTTGTTGGTGAAACCATCATGATTGGCTCTTTTATCAAATTGCCATGGTCTCCCCAAGAGTAAGTGGCTGGCCTCCATAGGAACAACATCACAAAGCACCTTATCATTGTAACTTCCCATGGAAATATCCAACTCTACTTGCTTCCTTACTTGCACCTCTCCATCCTCACTAAGCCATTGAAGCCTATATGGCCTAGGATGTGGCTTTGTAACTAAATTCAATTTAGACACAAGTCTTGCACTCGCCACATTGGTGCAACTCCCTCCATCAATGATCACCATGCAAAGTTTACCATTGATCAAACATCTAGTATGGAAGATGTTTTCTCTTTGGCTCTCCTCCAAAGGCTTCAATTGGCTACCAAGTAACCGCCTTATCATCAATAAGTCTCCCTCTGGTGTTTTCTCCACCTCCTCCTCCACGTCCTCATTCTCCTCTCCCTCTTCAATTTCAGACTCACTTATATACTCTCCATCTCTAAGAATCATGGTTTTTTTGTTAGGGCACTCATATGCATAGTGTCCTAAGCCTTGGCACTTAAAGCACTTCACATCCCGACTCCTTTTAGAGGGTTGCTCTTGAGTTTTTAGAGGAGTTTTTGTTGGTGTAGGCGCTGCATTAGAAGTGGCAGCCCCTTTTCCCTTATCCTTCCAACTAGAAAAACCAAAATTAGTGGAGCTCCTTTTGGCCACACCTTTCCTTTTCAATTGTTGCTCCACTTGGATTGCTTTGTGAAGCAAGTCCTCCATTTCAACAAATTCCTGCAGTTCAACAATATCACGAATATCATTATTCAAACCACTAAGAAATCTAGCCATAGTTACCTCCTCATCTTCTTCTATCTTGGCTTGAATCATGAGCACCTCCATTTCCTTGTAGTACTCCTCAACGCCTTTGCTACCTTGGGACAATTTTTGAAGTTTGAATTTTAAGTCCCTAGAATAGCTTGCCGGCACATATCTCTTCCTCATGATCCTTTTCATTTCAACCCATGTATCCACCAATGGCTCCTCATTCCTAGCTCTCTCTTTTTGCAATTTGTTCCACCACACAAGAGCGTAATCGGAAAACTCCATAGCTGCAAGCTTTACCTTTTGGGCCTCTTCATAGGTATTACAAGTGAAAATATGCTCTATTTTGATCTCCCACTCCAAATAAGCTTCCGGGTCACTTCTTCCTTTGAATGGAGGAATAGAAATTTTGACTCCATCAATTTGGTTTTATCTAGGAGCACCGTCATTACCTCTTCTCCTCCTTTCTTCTTCATCATGACCTCTATTCTCTAATTGGTCCAATCTTTCATGGAGCTCATCATTTTGTTGCCTCATCAATCTCTCCAAATGTTGTGTCAAGGCTTGCATTTGGAAAGGAGAAAGTCCTCCTCCTTGATTAGGATTTCCTTCAGCCATCACAAACAAACAAATTCAAACGTAACAAGCAAATAGAAAGTAGAATTTGAAACCTCACCACACTCAAGTGTATCACATAATTATGGCTTTTTCTCTAATGAAAACACTCTTGCCTTTTACCACTCAAATTCTCCTTGGGTTCTTAGGCAATTCAAGATATTATGGCCACAACAAAGAACAATTCACCAATATGTGCTAGGTAAAGGCTAGGTAGACAAAGAAAAGGCTAACAAATCACAAAAACAAAGGGGTAAAGGAAAATTGGTAAACAAGAGAATTAGCAACAATCCTTTAAGAACACCAATATATTACCTTATAACAAATTGTTGAAAAGCATGAATCATTCAGCCCAAAATTTTCTTCTTCTTTTTTTTTTTTTTGTTTTTTTATACGATTTTTTTTTTTAATTATCACAAGGGCCTAACTTTTGCAATGATTCAGTACAATCACAAATAATATGAACAATAAGGTAATCAATTGGCAAAAAAAGAGAATGAAGGAAGGATGTTACCAATTTGACGTTCAAACCCTTAAACCGGAGCTCTGATACCAAATGATATGAACCCCATTTGCACAAGGGCTGACTTAGGATCTTTAGGGTTAGAACCTTGTAGAAAAATTTGAAAATTTAGTGATGAATTTCTGGGCAAATTAGGTGTTGGTCCATGGTGTTAAAAAAGTAAGCAAAAACGCTAGTTTGGTGGTGGCTGGACAGAATTTTAGAAATGACGGTATCTCGAGTTATAGAACTCCAATTGAGGTGATTCCAAAACGAGGTGAAAGTTCTCGTTCTGAAATTCAATTTAGGCTCAAGAATCACTCAATTTGGCTGAGTAGAATGAGAGTTATGATAACGAGATAATTCTGGGCAGATTTGAGTTTTTTTGAAATTTTGGTGAAGAATTGAATGGGGAAAGGAAAGAATCACTCTTTCCAAGGAAGGCAACACACAAAGGGATGTGAAAGCCCTTTGATACAGCCAAGTAGTTCTTGAATCACTCAAGAACTTAGGAGAATCACTCTCACTAAGATAAAAGAGATAAACTCTAATATTTCTGAATCAAACTTAACTTGTCTTATTGATAAGAATGGTTCACCTTATATAGAAGCTTTACCATCAGAATTACAAAGGTTCCGTAACGGAAAATTTATTCCACTTAGATAATGATCCACTAAGCTAGGAAATAAAGCTACTTGATGGCTGATTGTAACTGAAATTGTGGCAACCAAAAAGTCACCCAACAGCCACTAGCTATGCGCCTCTTGGTCTCCCAAAGGCTGATGCCTAAGTTGCCAATTGGGCCCTTATTACAACTTGAAATAAAACCAAACCAAAGCCCATTAGTTGATTAACCGCAAAACATAATTTGGTCAGCCAACTTTACAAAGGATTGGGCCATTATTTAAAACAAATTCAAAACTTAAAAACTGAAGCAAAGTGGCGCCTTAGTTCTCCTCCATTTGGGCCATGATGCAATTCACAACCTTGGTCTTTTCTCCTTGAAACTTGGGCTTGTATTCAATTAATATGGACAACACTTGTTGAAGAGCTTCCTTTGCTCTCCTTGCTCTAGCCCTTGTCATAGGTCCTCCAAGTCCTTCAAGAGGATCCTTGCCTTTGCTCATGGTCATGTCCTCATCATTCTCTCCCTCTTGAGAAGGATTTGTCCTCAAATCGGATTCTCCATCTACATCAAAAAGAGATAAGTCAGACACATTGAAGGTGGAACTAACATTATACTCACCCGGCAGCTCAATTTTGTAAGCATTGTCATTGATTCTTTCAAGCACTTGGAATGGACCATCTCCCCTTGGTTGAAGCTTTGACTTCCTTTGTTCCGGAAACCTTTCCTTTCTCATGTACACCCAAACCCAATCTCCGGGTTCGAAGATAACCTTCTTTCTCCCTTTGTTGGCTTGTTTAGCATAGCTTTCATTTCTCCTCTCAATTTGATTTTTGACTCTCTCATGAAGCTTCTTCACATAGTCCGCCTTTGCTTGACCTTCTTTATGCTTAAAAACTTTTCCTCTTTTATGTTTGATAACATAAGGGAATTACTAAAACTGTTAGAATATCACGCCTAGGACTCAAAGGAAGGCTTTCCCACCACCTTTTCGCGTTTTGGCACTTTCTGGTGCCTTTGGACCCAAGTTCCAGTTTTGGTCTTTTTTGGTTCCCTTTTGCTTACCGGCAAAGCAAAACGTGTGAAACTCGTCTCAAGCCACTGAAACTCCTTGAATATCACTCTGAAGACACAAAGGAATGATTTCTCACCACCTTCTCCCCTTCTAGCACTTTCTGGCGTCTTTGGACCCAAGTTCCAGTTTTGGTCTCTTTTGGTTCCCTTTTGCTTACCGGCAAAGGAAGACGTGCAAAACTCATCTCAGGCCACTAAAACTCCTTGAATATCACGCCTAGGACTCAAAGGAAGGCTTTCCCACCACCTTCTCGCGTTCTGGCACTTTCTGGTGCCTTTGGTCGCAAGTTCCAGTTTTGGTCTCTTTTGGTTCCCTTTTGCTTACCGGCAAAGGAAGACGTGCGAAACTCGTCTCAAGCCACTGAAACTCCTTAAATATCACTCCTAGAACTCAAAGGAACGATTTCTCAACACCTTTTTCCCCTCTGGCACTTTCTGGCGCCTTTCGACCCAAGTTCCAGTTTTCGTCTCTTTTGGTCCCTTTTTGCTTACCGGCAAAGGAAGTTGGGCGAAACTCGTCTCAGGACTCTGAAATCCTTGAATATCACTCCGAAGACACAAAGGAAGGCTTTCTCACCACCTTTTCCGCTTCTGGCACTTTCTGGTGCCTTTGGATCCAAGTTCCAGTTTTGGTCTCTTTTGGTTCCCTTTTGCTTACCGGCAAAGGAAGACGTGCGAAACTGGTCTCAAGCCACTGAAACTGCTTGAATATCACTCCTAGAACTCAAAGGAAGGATTTCTCACCACCTTCTCCCCCTCTGGCACTTTCTGGCGCCTTTGGACCCAAGTTCCAGTTTTGGTCTCTTTTAGTCCCTTTTTGCTTACTCGCAAACGGAGACTTGCGAAACTCGTCTCAGGCCACTAAAACTCTTAGAATATCACGCCTAGGACTCAAAGCAAGGCTTTCTCACCACCTTTTCCGCTTCTGGCACTTTCTGGCGCCTTTGGACCCAAGTTCCAGTTTTGGTCTCTTTTGGTCCCTTTTTGCTTTCTGACAAAGGGAGACTTGCGAAACTCGTCTCAGGCCACTAAATCTCCTTGAATATCACGCCTAGGACTCAAAGGAAGGCTTTCCCACCACCTTCTCACGTTCTGGCACTTTCTGGTGCCTTTGGATCCAAGTTCCAGTCTTGGTCTCTTTTGGTTCCCTTTTGCATACCGGCAAAGAAAGACGTGCGAAACTCGTCTCAGGCCACTGAAACTCCTTGAATATCACTCCGAAGACACAAAGGAAGGATTTCTCACCACCTTCTCCCTTCTGGCACTTTCTGGCGCCTTTGGACCCAAGTTCCAGTTTTGGTCTCTTTTGGTTCCCTTTTGCTTACCGGCAAAGGAAGACGTGCGAAACCCGTCTCAAGCCACTGAAACTCCTTGAATATCACTCCTAGAACTCAAAGGAAGGATTTCTCAACACCTTTTTCCCCTCTGGCACTTTCTGGCGCCTTTCGACCCAAGTTCCAGTTTTGGTCTCTTTTGGTCCCTTTTTGCTTACCGGCAAAGGAAGTTGTGCGAAACTCGTCTCAGGACTCTGAAATCCTTGAATATCACTCCGAAGACACAAAGGAAGGCTTTCTCACTACCTTTTCCGCTTCTGGCACTTTCTGGTGCCTTTGGATCCAAGTTCTAGTTTTGATCTCTTTTGGTTCCCTTTTGCTTACCGGCAAAGGAAGACGTGCGCAACTGGTCTCAAGCCACTGAAACTCCTTGAATATCACTCCTAGAACTCAAAGGAAGGATTTCTCACCACCTTCTCCCCTTCTGGCACTTTCTGGCGCCTTTGGACCCAAGTTCCAGTTTTGGTCTCTTTTGGTCCCTTTTTGCTTACTGGCAAAGGGAGACTTGCGAAACTCGTCTCAGGCCACTAAATCTCCTTGAATATCACGCCTAGGACTCAAAGGAAGGCTTTCCCACCACCTTCTCACGTTCTGGCACTTTATGGTGCCTTTGGACCCAAGTTCCAGTTTTGGTTCCCTTTTGCTTACCGGCAAAGCAAGACGGGTGAAACTCATCTCAGGGCACTGAAATCCTTGAATATCACTCCGAAGACACAAAGGAAGGCTTTCTCACTACCTTTTCCGCTTCTGGTACTTTCTGGCGCCTTTGGACCCAAGTTCAAGTTTTGGTCTCTTTTGGTTCCCTTTTGCTTACCGGCAAAGGAAGACGTGCGAAACTCGTCTCAAGCCACTGAAACTCCTTGAATATCACTCCTAGAACTCAAAGGAAGGATTTCTCACCACCTTCTCCCCTTCTGTCACTTTCTGACACCTTTGATCCAAGTTCTAGTTTTGGTCTCTTTTGGTCCCTTTTTGCTTACCGGCAAAGGAAGTCGGGCGAAACTCGTCTCAGGCCACTGAAATCCTTGAATATCACTCCGAAGACACAAAGGAAGGCTTTCTCACCACCTTTTCCGCTTCTGGCACTTTCTGGCGCCTTTGGACCCATGTTCCAGTTTTGGTCTCTTTTGGTTCCCTTTTGCTTACAGGCAAAGGAAGACGTGCGAAACTCGTCTTAAGCCACTAAAACTCCTTGAATATCACTCCTAGAACTCAAAGGAAGGATTTCTCACCACCTTGTCCCCTTTTGTCACTTTCTGGCACCTTTGACCCAAGTTCTAATTTTGGTCTCTTTTGGTCCCTTTTTGCTTACCGGCAAAGAAAGTCGTGCGAAACTCGTCTCAGGGCACTGAAATCCTTGAATATCCCTCCGAAGACACAAAGGAAGGCTTTCTCACCACCTTTTCCGCTTCTGGTACTTTCTGGCGCCTTTGGACCGAAGTTCAAATTTTGGTCTCTTTTGGTTCCCTTTTGCTTACCGGCAAAGGAAGATGTGCAAAACTCGTCTCAAGCCACTGAAACTCCTTGAATATCACTCCTAGAACTCAAAGGAAGGATTTCTCAACACCTTTTTCCCCTCTGGCACTTTCTGGCGCCTTTCGACCCAAGTTCCAGTTTTGGTCTCTTTTGGTCCCTTTTTGCTTACCGGCAAAGGAAGTTGTGCGAAACTCGTCTCATGCCACTAAAACTCCTTGAATATCACTCCTAGGACTCAAAGGAAGGATTTCCCACCACATTCTCACGTTCTGGCACTTTCTGGTGCCGTTGGACCCAAGTTCCACTTTTGGTGTCTTTTGGTTCCCTTTTGCTTACCGGCAAAGGAAGACGTGCGAAACTCGTCTCAAGCCACTGAAACTCCTTGAATATCACTCCTAGAACTCAAAGGAAGGATTTCTCACCACCTTCTCCCCTTCTGTCACTTTCTGGCACCTTTGATCCAAGTTCTAGTTTTGGTCTCTTTTGGTCCCTTTTTGCTTACCGGCAGAGGAAGTCGGGCGAAACTCGTCTCAGGCCACTGAAATCCTTGAATATCAATCCGAAGACACAAAGGAAGGCTTTCTCACCACCTTTTCCGCTTCTGGCACTTTCTGGCACCTTTGACCCAAGTTCCAGTTTTGGTCTCTTTTGGTTCCCTTTTGCTTACCGGCAAAGGGAGACTTGCGAAACTCGTCTCAGGCCACTAAAAATCTTTGAATATCATGCCTAGGACTTCAAGGAAGGCTTTCCCACCACCTTCTCACGTTCAAACACTTCCTGGTGCCTTTGGACCCAAGTTCCAGATTTGGTCTTTTTTGGTTCCCTTTTGCTTACCGGCAAAGGAAGACGTGCGAAACTCGTCTCATGCCACTAAAACTCCTTGAATATCACTCCTAGGACTCAAAGGAAGGATTTCCCACCACATTCTCACGTTCTGGCACTTTCTGGTGCCGTTGGACCCAAGTTCCACTTTTGGTGTCTTTTGGTTCCCTTTTGCTTACCGGCAAAGGAAGACGTGCGAAACTCGTCTCAAGCCACTGAAACTCCTTGAATATCACTCCTAGAACTCAAAGGAAGGATTTCTCACCACCTTCTCCCCTTCTGTCACTTTCTGGCACCTTTGATCCAAGTTCTAGTTTTGGTCTCTTTTGGTCCCTTTTTGCTTACCGGCAGAGGAAGTCGGGCGAAACTCGTCTCAGGCCACTGAAATCCTTGAATATCAATCCGAAGACACAAAGGAAGGCTTTCTCACTACCTTTTCCGCTTCTGGCACTTTCTGGCGCCTTTGGACCCAAGTTCCAGTTTTGGTCTCTTTTGGTTCCCTTTTGCTTACAGGCAAAGGAAGACGTGCGAAACTCGTCTTAAGCCACTGAAACTCCTTGAATATCACTCCTAGAACTCAAAGGAAGGATTTCTCACCACCTTGTCCCCTTTTGTCACTTTCTGGCACCTTTGACCCAAGTTCTAATTTTGGTCTCTTTTGGTCCCTTTTTGCTTACCGGCAAAGGAAGTCGTGCGAAACTCGTCTCAGGGCACTGAAATCCTTGAATATCCCTCCGAAGACACAAAGGAAGGCTTTCTCACCACCTTTTCCGCTTCTGGTACTTTCTGGCGCCTTTGGACCCAAGTTCCAGTTTTGGTCTCTTTTGGTTCCCTTTTGCTTACCGGCAAAGGAAGACCTGCGAAACTCGTCTCAAGCCACTGAAACTCCTTGAATATCACTCCTAGAACTCAAAGGAAGGATTTCTCACCACCTTCTCCCCTTCTGGCACTTTCTGGCGCCTTTGGACCGAAGTTCCAGTTTTGGTCTCTTTTGGTCCCTTTTTACTTATTGGCAAAGGGAGACTTGCGAAACTCGTCTCAGGCCACTAAAACTCTTAGAATATCACGCCTAGGACTCAAAGGAAGGCTTTCTCACCACCTTTTCCGCTTCTTGCACTTTCTGGCGCCTTTGGACCCAAGTTCCAGTTTTGGTCTCTTTTGGTCCCTTTTTGCTTACTGGCAAAAGGAGTCTTGGGAAACTTGTCTCAGGCCACAAAATCTCCTTGAATATCACGCCTAGGACTCAAAGGAAGGCTTTCCCACCACCTTCTCACGTTCTGGCACTTTCTGGTGCGCTTGGATCCAAGTTCCAGTTTTGGACTCTTTTGGTTCCCTTTTGCTTACCGGCAAAGGAAGAAGTGCGAAACTCGTATTAAGCCACTGAAACTCCTTCAATATCACTCCTAGAACTCAAAGGAAGGATTTCTCACCACCTTCTCCCCTTCTGTCACTTTGAGGCACCTTCGACCCAAGTTCTAGTTTTGGTCTCTTTTGGTCCCTTTTTGCTTACCGGCAAAGGAAGTCGGGCGAAACTCGTCTCAGGCCACTGACATCCTTGAATATCACTCCGAAGACACAAAGGAAAGCTTTCTCACCACCTTTTCCGCTTCTGGCACTTTCTGGCGCCTTTGGACCCGAGTTCCAGTTTTGGTCTCTTTTGGTTCCCTTTTGCTTACCGGCAAAGGAAGACGTGCGAAACTCGTCTCAAGCCACTAAAACTCCTTGAACTCAAAGGAAGGATTTCTCACCACCTTCTCCCCTTCTGCACTTTCTGACACCTTTGGACCCAAGTTCTAGTTTTGGTCTCTTTTGGTCCCTTTCTGCTTACTGGCAATGGGAGACTTACGAAACTCGTCTCAGGCCACTAAAACTCCTTGAATATCACTCCTAGAACTCAAAGGAAGGATTTCTCACCACGTTCTCCCCTTCTGGCACTTTCTGGCGCCTTTGGACCCAAGTTCCAGTTTTGGTCTCTTTTGGTTCCCTTTTGCTTACCGGCAAAGGAAGACGTGCGAAACTCGTCTCAAGCCACTGAAACTTCTTGAATATCACTCCTAGAACTCAAAGGAAGGATTTCTCAACACCTTTTTTCCCTCAGGCACTTTCTGGCACCTTTCGACCCAAGTTCCAGTTTTGGTCTCTTTTGGTCCCTTTTTCCTTACTGGCAAAGGGAGACTTGCGAAACTCGTCTCAGGCAACTAACACTCCTTGAATATCACGTCTACGACTTAAAAGAAGGCTTTCCCACCACCTTCTCACATTCAGGCACTTTCTGGTGCCTTTGGACCCAAGTTCCAGTTTTGGTCTCTTTAGGTTCCCTTTTCCTTACCGGCAATGGAAGACGTGCGAAACTCGTCTTAAGCCACTGAAACTCCTTGAATATCACTCCTAGAACTCAAAGGAAGGATTTCTCACCACCTTTTCCGCTTCTGGCACTTTCTGGCGCCTTTAGACCCAAGTTCCAGTTTTGGACTCTTTTGGTTCCCTTTTGCTTACCGGCAAAAGAAGACGTGCGAAACTCGTCCCAAGCCCCTGAAACTTCTTGAATATCACGCCTAGGACTCAAAGGAAGGCTTTCTCACCACCTTCTCACGTTCTGGCACTTTCTGGTGCCTTTGGATCCAAGTTCCAGTTTTGGCCTCTTTTGGTTCCCATTTGCTTACCGGCAAAGGAAGACGTGTGAAACTGGTCTCAAGCCACTGAAACTCCTTGAATATCACTCCTAGAACTCAAAGGAAGGATTTCTCACCACCTTCTCCCCTTCTGTCACTTTCTGGCACCTTTGACCCAAGTCCCAGTTTTGGTCTCTTTTGGTCCCTTTTTCCTTACTGGCAAAGGGAGACTTGCGAAACTCATTTCAGGCCACTAAAACTCCTTGAATATCACGCCTAGGACTTAAAGGAAGGCTTTCCCAACACCTTCTCACATTCTGGCACTTTCTGGTGCCGTTGGACCCAAGTTCCAGTTTTGGTCTCTTTTGGTTCCCTTTTGCTTACCGGCAAAGGAAGACGTGCGAAACTCGTCTTAAGCCACTAAAACTCCTTGAATATCACTCCTAGAACTCAAAGGAAGGATTTCTCACCACCTTCTCCCCTTCTGTCACTTTCTGGCACCTTTGACCCAAGTCCCAGTTTTGATCTCTTTTGGTCCCTTTTTCCTTACTGGCAAAGGGAGACTTGCGAAACTCATTTCAGGCCACTAAAACTCCTTGAATATCACGCCTAGGACTTAAAGGAAGGCTTTCCCAACACCTTCTCACATTCTGGCACTTTCTGGTGCCTTTGGACCCAAGTTCCAGTTTTGGTCTCTTTTGGTTCCCTTTTGCTTACCGGCAAAGGAAGACGTGCGAAACTCGTCTCAAGCCACTAAAACTCCTTGAATATCACTCCTAGAACTCAAAGGAAGGATTTCTCACCACCTTCTCCCCTTCTGTCACTTTCTGGCACCTTTGGACCCAAGTTCTAGTTTTGGTCTCTTTTGGTCCCTTTTTGCTTACCGGCAAAGGAAGCTGTGTGAAACTCGTCTCAGGCCACTGAAATCCTTGAATATCACTCCGAAGACACAAAGGAAGGCTTTCTCACCACCTTTTCCGCTTCTGGCACTTTCTGGCGCCTTTGGACCTAAGTTCCAATTTTGGTCTCTTTTGGTTCCCTTTTGCTTACCGGCAAAGGAAGACGTGTGAAACTCATCTCAAGCCACTGAAACTCCTTGAATATCACTCCTAGGACTCAAAGGAATGATTTCTCCCCACCTTCTCCCCTTCTGGCACTTTCTGGCGCCTTTGGAACCAAGTTCTAGTTTTGGTCTCTTTTGGTCCCTTTTTTCTTACCGGCAAAGGAAGTCGTGCGAAACTCATCTCAGGCCACTGAAACTCCTTGAATATCACTCCGAAGACACAAAGGAAGGCTTTCCCACCACATTCTCACGTTCTGGCACTTTCTGGTGCCTTTGGACCCAAGTTCCAGTTTTGGTCACTTTTGGTTCCCTTTTGCTTACCAGCAAAGGAAGACGTGCGAAACTCGTCTCAAGTCACTAAAACTCCTTGAATATCACTCCTAGAACTCAAAGGAACGATTTCTCACCACCTTCTCCCCTTCTGTCACTTTCTAGCACCTTTGAACCAAGTTCTAGTTTTGGTCTCTTTTGGTTCCCTTTCACTTACCGGCAGAGGAAGACTTGCGAAACTCGTCTCAGGCCACTAAAACTCTTTGAATATCACGCCTAGGACTTAATGGAAGGCTTTCCCACCACCTTCTCACGTTCTGGCACTTTCTGATGCCTTTGGACCCAAGTTCCAGTTTTAGCCACTTTTGGTTCCCTTTTCTTACTGGCAAAGGAAGACGTGCGAAACTCGTCTCAAGCCACTGAAACTCCTTGAATATCACTCCTAGAACTCAAAGGAAGGATTTCTCACCACCTTCTCCCCTTCTGTCACTTTCTGGCACCTTTGACCCAAGTTCCAGTTTTGGTCTCTTTTGGTTCCCTTTTGCTTACCGGCAAAGGGAGACTTGCGAAACTCGTCTCAGGCCACTAAAAATCTTTGAATATCATGCCTAGGACTTCAAGGAAGGCTTTCCCACCACCTTCTCACGTTCAAACACTTCCTGGTGCCTTTGGACCCAAGTTCCAGATTTGGTCTTTTTTGGTTCCCTTTTGCTTACCGGCAAAGGAAGACGTGCGAAACTCGTCTCATGCCACTAAAACTCCTTGAATATCACTCCTAGGACTCAAAGGAAGGATTTCCCACCACATTCTCACGTTCTGGCACTTTCTGGTGCCGTTGGACCCAAGTTCCACTTTTGGTGTCTTTTGGTTCCCTTTTGCTTACCGGCAAAGGAAGACGTGCGAAACTCGTCTCAAGCCACTGAAACTCCTTGAATATCACTCCTAGAACTCAAAGGAAGGATTTCTCACCACCTTCTCCCCTTCTGTCACTTTCTGGCACCTTTGACCCAAGTTCTAGTTTTGGTCTCTTTTGGTCTCTTTTTGCTTACCGGCAAAGGGAGACTTGCGAAACTCGTCTCAGGCCACTAACACTCCTTGAATATCACGTCTACGACTTAAAGGAAAGATTTCCCATGACCTTCTCACATTCTGGCATTTTCTGGTGCCTTTGGACCCAAGTTCCAGTTTTGGTCTCTTTTGGTTACCAGCAAAGGGAGACTTGCGAAACTCGTCTCAGGCCACTAAAACTATTTGAATATCACGCCTAGGACTTAAAGGAAGGCTTTCCCACCACCTTCTCACGTTCTGGCACTTTCTGGTGCCTTTGGACCCAAGTTCCAGTTTTGGTCTCTTTTGGTTCCCTTTTGCTTACCGGCAAAGGAAGACGTGCGAAACTCGTCTCACGCCACTGAAACTCCTACAGTATCACTCCTAGAACTCAAAGGAAGGCTTTCCCACCACCTTCTCACGTTCTGGCACTTTCTGGCGGCTTTGGACCCAAGCTCCAGTTTTGGTCTCTTTTGGCCCTTTTTTGCTTACTGGCAAAGGGAGACTTGCGAAACTCGTCTCAGGCCACTAAAACTCTTTGAATATCACGCCTAGGACTCAAAGGAAGGCTTTCCCACCGCCTTACACGTTCTTGCTCTTTCTGGTGCCTTTGGACCCAAGTTCCAGTTTTGGTCTCTTTTGGTTCCCTTTTGCTTACTGGCAAAGGGAGACTTGCGAAACTCGTCTCAGGCCAGTGAAACTCCTTGAATATCACGCCTAGGACTTAAAGGAAGGTTTTCCCACCAGCTTCTCACGTTCTGGCACTTTCTGGTGCCTTTGGACCCAAGTTCCAATTTTGGTCTCTTTTGGTTCCCTTTTGCTTACCGGCAAAGGAAGACGTGCGAAACTCATCTCTGGCCACTAAAACTCCTTGAATACCACGCCTAGGACTCAAAGGAAGGCTTTCCCACCAGCTTCTCACGTTCTGGCACTTTCTGGTGCCTTTGGACACAAGTTCCAGCTTTGGTGTCTTTTGGTCCCTTTTTGCTTACTTGCAAAGGGAGACTTGCGAAACTCGTCTCAGGCCACTAAAACTCCTTGAATATCACGCCTAGGACTTAAAGGAAGGTTTTGCCACCACCTTCTCACGTTCTGGCACTTTCTGGTGCCTTTGGACCCAAGTTCCAGATTTGGTCTCTTTTGGTTACCTTTTGATTACCGGCAAAGGAAGACGTGCAAAACTCGTCTCATGCCACTAAAACTCCTTGAATATCATGCCTAGAACTCAAAGGAAGGCTTTCCCACCAGCTTCTCACGTTCTGGCCCTTTTTGGTGCCTTTGGACCCAAGTTCAATTTTTGGTGTCTTTTGGTTCCCTTTTGCTTACCGGCAAAGGAACACGTGCGAAACTCGTCTCAAGCCACTGAAACTCCTTGAATATCACTCCTAGAACTCAAAGGAAGGATTTTCACCACCTTCTCCCCTTCTGTCACTCTCTGGCACCTTTGACCCAAGTTCTAGTTTTGGTCTTTTTTGATCCCTTTTTGCTTATCGGCAAAGGAAGTCGTGCGAAACTCGTCTCAGGCCACTGAAATCCTTGAATATCACTCCGAAGACACAAAGGAAGGCTTTCTCACCACCTTTTCCGCTTCTGGCACTTTCTGGCGCCTTTGGACCCAAGTTCCAGTTTTGGTCTCTTTTGGTTGCCTTTTGCTTACCGGCAAAGGAAGACGTGCGAAACTCGTCTCAAGCCACTGAAACTCGTTGAATATCATTCTTAGAACTCAAAGGAAGGATTTCTCACCACCTTCTCCCCTTCTGTCACTTTCTGGCACCATTGACCCAAGTTCTAGTGTTGGTCTCTTTTGGTCCCTTTTTGCTTACCGGCAAAGGAAGTCGTGTGACACTCGTCTCGTGCCAATGAAACTCCTTGAATATCACTCCGAAGACACAAAGGAAGGCTTTCTCACCACCTTTTCCGCTTCACGGCACTTTCTCGGTGCCTTTGGACGCAAGTTCCAGTTTTGGTCTCTTTTGGTTTCCTTTTGCTTACTAGCAAAGGGACACTTACGAAACTCGTCTCAGGCCACTAAAACCCCTTGAATATCACGCCTAGGTTTCAAAGGAAGGCTTTCCCACCTTATTCTCACGTTTTGGCACTTTCTGGTGCCTTTGGACCCAAGTTCCAATTTTGGTCTCTTTTGGTTCCCTTTTGCTTACCGGCAAAGGAAGACGTGCGAAACTCATCTCAGGCCACTAAAACTCCTTGAATACCACGCCTAGGACTCAAAGGAAGGCTTTCCCACCAGCTTCTCACGTTCTGGCACTTTCTGGTGCCTTTGGACCCAAGTTCCAGATTTGGTGTCTTTTGGTCCCTTTTTGTTTACTTCCAAAGGGAGACTTACGAAACTCGTCTCAGGACACTAAAACTCCTTGAATATCACGCCTAGGACTTAAAGGAAGGTTTTGCCGCCACCTTCTCACGTTCCGGCATTTTCTGGTGCCTTTGGACCCAAGTTCCAGATTTGGTCTCTTTTGGTTCCCTTTTGATTACCGGCAAAGGAAGACGTGCAAAACTCGTCTCATGCCACTAAAACTCCTTGAATATCATTCCTAGAACTCAAAGGAAGGCTTTGCCACCACCTTCTCACGTTCTGGCACTTTCTGGTGCCGTTGGACCCAAGTTCCACTTCTGGTATCTTTTGGTTCCCTTTTGCTTACCGGCAAAGGAACACGTGCGAAACTCGTCTCAAGCCACTGAAACTCCATGAATATCACTCCTAGAACTCAAAGGAAGGATTTCTCACCACCTTCTCCCCTTCTGTCACTTTCTGGCACCTTTGACACAAGTTCTAGTTTTGGTCTCTTTTGGTCCCTTTTTGCTTACCGGCAAAGGAAGTCATGCGAAACTCGTCTCAGGCCATTGAAATCCTTGAATATCACTCCTGGAACTCAAAGGAAGCATTTCTCACCACCTTCTCCCCTTCTCTCACTTTTTGGCACCTTTGGACCCAAGTTCTAGTTTTGGTCTCTTTTGGTTACCGGCAAAGGAAGACGTGCGAAACTCGTCTCAAGCCACTAAAACTCCTTGAATATCACTCCTAGAACACAAAAGAAGGATTTCTCAGCACCTTCTCACCTTCTGGCACTTTCTGGCGCCTTTGGACCCAAGTTCCAGTTTTGGTCTCCTTTGGTTCCCTTTTGCTTACCGGCAACGGAAGACGTGCGAAACTCGTCTCAAGCCACTGAAACTCCTGGAATATCACTCCTAGAACTCAAAGGAAGGATTTCTCACCACCTTCTCCCCTTCTGTCACTTTCTGGCACCTTTGACCCAAGTTCTAGTTTTGGTCTCTTTTGGTCACTTTTTGCTTACCGGCAAAAGAAGTCATGTGAAACTCGTCTCAGGCCACTGAAATCCTTGAATATCACTCCGAAGACACAAAGGAAGGCTTTCTCACTACCTTTTCCGCTTCTGGCACTTTCTGGCGCCGTTGGACCCAAGTTCCAGTTTTGGTCTCTTTTGGTTCCCTTTTGCTTACTGGCAAACGGAGACTTGCGAAACTCGTCTCAGGCCACTAAAACTCTTTGAATATCACGCCTTGCACTTAAAGGAAGGCTTTCCCACCACCTTCTCACGTTCTGGCACTTTCTGGTGCCTTTGGACCCAAGTTCCAGTTTTGGTCTCTTTTGGTTCCCTTTTGCTTACCGGCAAAGGAAGACGTGCGAAACTCGTCTCAGGCCACTAAAACTCCTTGAATATCACGCCTAAGACTCAAAGGAAGGCTTTCCCACCACCTTCTCACATTCTGGTACTTTCTGGTTTCTTTAGACCCAAGTTCCAGTTTTGGTCTCTTTTGGTTCCCTTTTGCTTACCAGCAATGGAAGACGTGCGAAACTCGCCTCAGGCCATTGAAACTCCATGAATATCACTCTGAAGACACAAAGGAAGGCTTTCTCACCACCTTTTCCGCTTCTGGCACTTTCTGGTGCCTTTGGACCCAAGTTCCAGTTTTGGTCTCTTTTGGTTCCCTTTTGCTTACTAGCAAAGGGACACTTACGAAACTCGTCTCAGGCCGCTAAAACTCCTTGAATATCACGCCTAGGTCACTAAGGAAGGCTTTCCCACCTTATTCTCACGTTCTGGCACTTTCTGGTGCCTTTGAACCCAAGTTCCAGTTTTGGTCTCTTTTGGTTCCCTTTTGATTACCGGCAAAGGAAGACGTGCAAAACTCGTCTCATGCCACTAAAACTCCTTGAATATCATGCCTAGAACTCAAACGAAGGCTTTCCCACCAGCTTCTCACGTTCTGGCACTTTTTGGTGCCTTTGGACCCAAGTTCAATTTTTGGTGTCTTTTGGTTCCCTTTTGCTTACCGGCAAAGAAACACGTGCGAAACTCGTCTCAAGCCACTGAAACTCCTTGAATATCACTCCTAGAACTCAAAGGAAGGATTTTCACCACCTTCTCCCCTTCTGTCACTCTCTGGCACCTTTGACCCAAGTTCTAGTTTTGGTCTTTTTTTATCCCTTTTTGCTTATCGGCAAAGGAAGTCGTGCGAAACTCGTCTCAGGCCACTGAAATCCTTGAATATCACTCCGAAGACACAAAGGAAGGCTTTCTCACCACCTTTTCCGCTTCTGGCACTTTCTGGCGCCTTTGGACCCAAGTTCCAGTTTTGGTCTCTTTTGGTTGCCTTTTGCTTACCGGCAAAGGAAGACGTGCGAAACTCGTCTCAAGCCACTGAAACTCGTTGAATATCATTCTTAGAACTCAAAGGAAGGATTTCTCACCACCTTCTCCCCTTCTGTCACTTTCTGGCACCATTGACCCAAGTTCTAGTGTTGGTCTCTTTTGGTCCCTTTTTGCTTACCGGCAAAGGAAGTCGTGTGAAACTCGTCTCAGGCCAATGAAACTCCTTGAATATCACTCCGAAGACACAAAGGAAGGCTTTCTCACCACCTTTTCCGCTTCTGGCACTTTCTGGTGCCTTTGGACGCAAGTTCCAGTTTTGGTCTCTTTTGGTTTCCTTTTGCTTACTAGCAAAGGGACACTTACGAAACTCGTCTCAGGCCACTAAAACCCCTTGAATATCACGCCTAGGTTTCAAAGGAAGGCTTTCCCACCTTATTCTCACGTTTTGGCACTTTCTGGTGCCTTTGGACCCAAGTTCCAATTTTGGTCTCTTTTGGTTCCCTTTTGCTTACCGGCAAAGGAAGACGTGCGAAACTCATCTCAGGCCACTAAAACTCCTTGAATACCACGCCTAGGACTCAAAGGAAGGCTTTCCCACCAGCTTCTCACGTTCTGGCACTTTCTGGTGCCTTTGGACCCAAGTTCCAGATTTGGTGTCTTTTGGTCCCTTTTTGCTTACTTCCAAAGGGAGACTTATGAAACTCGTCTCAGGACACTAAAACTCCTTGAATATCACGCCTAGGACTTAAAGGAAGGTTTTGCCGCCACCTTCTCACGTTCCGGCACTTTCTGGTGCCTTTGGACCCAAGTTCCAGATTTGGTCTCTTTTGGTTCCCTTTTGATTACCGGCAAAGGAAGACGTGCAAAACTCGTCTCATGCCACTAAAACTCCTTGAATATCATTCCTAGAACTCAAAGGAAGGCTTTGCCACCACCTTCTCACGTTCTGGCACTTTCTGGTGCCGTTGGACCCAAGTTCCACTTCTGGTATCTTTTGGTTCCCTTTTGCTTACCGGCAAAGGAACACGTGCGAAACTCGTCTCAAGCCACTGAAACTCCATGAATATCACTCCTAGAACTCAAAGGAAGGATTTCTCACCACCTTCTCCCCTTCTGTCACTTTCTGGCACCTTTGACACAAGTTCTAGTTTTGGTCTCTTTTGGTCCCTTTTTGCTTACCGGCAAAGGAAGTCATGCGAAACTCGTCTCAGGCCATTGAAATCCTTGAATATCACTCCTGGAACTCAAAGGAAGCATTTCTCACCACCTTCTCCCCTTCTCTCACTTTTTGGCACCTTTGGACCCAAGTTCTAGTTTTGGTCTCTTTTGGTTACCGGCAAAGGAAGACGTGCGAAACTCGTCTCAAGCCACTAAAACTCCTTGAATATCACTCCTAGAACACAAAAGAAGGATTTCTCAGCACCTTCTCACCTTCTGGCACTTTCTGGCGCCTTTGGACCCAAGTTCCAGTTTTGGTCTCCTTTGGTTCCCTTTTGCTTACCGGCAACGGAAGACGTGCGAAACTCGTCTCAAGCCACTGAAACTCCTGGAATATCACTCCTAGAACTCAAAGGAAGGATTTCTCACCACCTTCTCCCCTTCTGTCACTTTCTGGCACCTTTGACCCAAGTTCTAGTTTTGGTCTCTTTTAATCACTTTTTGCTTACCGGCAAAGGAAGTCGTGTGAAACTCGTCTCAGGCCACTGAAATCCTTGAATATCACTCCGAAGACACAAAGGAAGGCTTTCTCACTACCTTTTCCGCTTCTGGCACTTTCTGGCGCCGTTGGACCCAAGTTCCAGTTTTGGTCTCTTTTGGTTCCCTTTTGCTTACCGGCAAACGGAGACTTGCAAAACTCGTCTCAGGCCACTAAAACTCTTTGAATATCACGCCTTGCACTTAAAGGAAGGCTTTCCCACCACCTTCTCACGTTCTGGCACTTTCTGGTGCCTTTGGACCCAAGTTCCAGTTTTGGTCTCTTTTGGTTCCCTTTTGCTTACCAGCAAAGGAAGACGTGCGAAACTCGTCTCAGGCCACTAAAACTCCTTGAATATCACGCCTAAGACTCAAAGGAAGGCTTTCCCACCACCTTCTCACATTCTGGTACTTTCTGGTTTCTTTAGACCCAAGTTCCAGTTTTGGTCTCTTTTGGTTCCCTTTTGCTTACCAGCAATGGAAGACGTGCGAAACTCGCCTCAGGCCATTGAAACTCCATGAATATCACTCTGAAGACACAAAGGAAGGCTTTCTCACCACCTTTTCCGCTTCTGGCACTTTCTGGTGCCTTTGGACCCAAGTTCCAGTTTTGGTCTCTTTTGGTTACCGGCAAAGGAAGACGTGCGAAACTCGTCTCAAGCCACTAAAACTCCTTGAATATCACTCCTAGCACACAAAAGAAGGATTTCTCAGCACCTTCTCACCTTCTGGCACTTTCTGGCGCCTTTGGACCCAAGTTCCAGTTTTGGTCTCCTTTGGTTCCCTTTTGCTTACCGGCAACGGAAGACGTGCGAAACTCGTCTCAAGCCACTGAAACTCCTGGAATATCACTCCTAGAACTCAAAGGAAGGATTTCTCACCACCTTCTCCCCTTCTGTCACTTTCTGGCACCTTTGACCCAAGTTCTAGTTTTGGTCTCTTTTGGTCACTTTTTGCTTACCGGCAAAGGAAGTCGTGTGAAACTCGTCTCAGGCCACTGAAATCCTTGAATATCACTCCGAAGACACAAAGGAAGGCTTTCTCACTACCTTTTCCGCTTCTGGCACTTTCTGGCGCCGTTGGACCCAAGTTCCAGTTTTGGTCTCTTTTGGTTCCCTTTTGCTTACCGGCAAACGGAGACTTGCGAAACTCGTCTCAGGCCACTAAAACTCTTTGAATATCACGCCTTGCACTTAAAGGAAGGCTTTCCCACCACCTTCTCACGTTCTGGCACTTTCTGGTGCCTTTGGACCCAAGTTCCAGTTTTGGTCTCTTTTGGTTCCCTTTTGCTTACCGGCAAAGGAAGACGTGCGAAACTCGTCTCAGGCCACTAAAACTCCTTGAATATCACGCCTAAGACTCAAAGGAAGGCTTTCCCACCACCTTCTCACATTCTGGTACTTTCTGGTGCCTTTAGACCCAAGTTCCAGTTTTGGTCTCTTTTGGTTCCCTTTTGCTTACCAGCAATGGAAGACGTGCGAAACTCGCCTCAGGCCATTGAAACTCCATGAATATCACTCTGAAGACACAAAGGAAGGCTTTCTCACCACCTTTTCCGCTTCTGGCACTTTCTGGTGCCTTTGGACCCAAGTTCCAGTTTTGGTCTCTTTTGGTTCCCTTTTGCTTACTAGCAAAGGGACACTTACGAAACTCGTCTCAGGCCGCTAAAACTCCTTGAATATCACGCCTAGGTCACTAAGGAAGGCTTTCCCACCTTATTCTCACGTTCTGGCACTTTCTGGTGCCTTTGAACCCAAGTTCCAGTTTTGGTCTCTTTTGGTTCCCTTTTGATTACCGGCAAAGGAAGACGTGCAAAACTCGTCTCATGCCACTAAAACTCCTTGAATATCATGCCTAGAACTCAAACGAAGGCTTTCCCACCAGCTTCTCACGTTCTGGCACTTTTTGGTGCCTTTGGACCCAAGTTCAATTTTTGGTGTCTTTTGGTTCCCTTTTGCTTACCGGCAAAGAAACACGTGCGAAACTCGTCTCAAGCCACTGAAACTCCTTGAATATCACTCCTAGAACTCAAAGGAAGGATTTTCACCACCTTCTCCCCTTCTGTCACTCTCTGGCACCTTTGACCCAAGTTCTAGTTTTGGTCTTTTTTTATCCCTTTTTGCTTATCGGCAAAGGAAGTCGTGCGAAACTCGTCTCAGGCCACTGAAATCCTTGAATATCACTCCGAAGACACAAAGGAAGGCTTTCTCACCACCTTTTCCGCTTCTGGCACTTTCTGGCGCCTTTGGACCCAAGTTCCAGTTTTGGTCTCTTTTGGTTGCCTTTTGCTTACCGGCAAAGGAAGACGTGCGAAACTCGTCTCAAGCCACTGAAACTCGTTGAATATCATTCTTAGAACTCAAAGGAAGGATTTCTCACCACCTTCTCCCCTTCTGTCACTTTCTGGCACCATTGACCCAAGTTGATGAGGACATGACCATGAGCAAAGGCAAGGATCCTCTTGAAGGACTTGGAGGACCTATGACAAGGGCTAGAGCAAGGAGAGCAAAGGAAGCTCTTCAACAAGTGTTGTCCATATTAATTGAATACAAGCCCAAGTTTCAAAGAGAAAAGACCAAGGTTGTGAATTGCATCATGGCCCAAATGGAGGAGAACTAAGGCGCCACTTTGCTTCAGTTTTTAAGTTTTTAATTTGTTTTAAATAATGGCCCAATCCTTTGTAAAGTTGGCTGACCAAATTATGTTTTGCGGTTAATCAACTAATGGGCTTTGGTTTGGTTTTATTTCAAGTTGTAATAAGGGCCCAATTGGTAACTTAGGCATCAGCCTTTGGGAGACCAAGAGGCGCATAGCTAGTGGCTGTTGGGTGACTTTTTGGTTGCCACAATTTCAGTTACAATCAGCCATCAAGTAGCTTTATTTCCTAGCTTAGTGGATCATTATCTAAGTGGAATAAATTTTCCGTTACGGAACCTTTGTAATTCTGATGGTAAAGCTTCTATATAAGCTGAACCATTCTTATCAATAAGACAAGTTAAGTTTGATTCAGAAATATTAGAGTTTATCTCTTTTATCTTAGTGAGAGTGATTCTCCTAAGTTCTTGAGTGATTCAAGAACTACTTGGCTGTATCAAAGGGCTTTCACATCCCTTTGTGTGTTGCCTTCCTTGGAAAGAGTGATTCTTTCCTTTCCCCATTCAATTCTTCACCAAAATTCCAAAAAAACTCAAATCTGCCCAGAATTATCTCGTTATCATAACTCTCATTCTACTCAGCCAAATTGAGTGATTCTTGAGCCTAAATTGAATTTCAGAACGAGAACTTTCACCTCGTTTTGGAATCACCTCAATTGGAGTTCTATAACTCGAGATACCGTCATTTCTAAAATTCTGTCCAGCCACCACCAAACTAGCGTTTTTGCTTACTTTTTTTTAACACCATGGACCAACACCTAATTTGCCCAGAAATTCATCACTAAATTTTCAAATTTTTCGACAAGGTTCTAACCCTAAAGATCCTAAGTCAGCCCTTGTGCAAATGGGGTTCATATCACAAGTTCTAGTGTTGGTCTCTTTTGGTCCCTTTTTGCTTACCGGCAAAGGAAGTCGTGTGAAACTCGTCTCAGGCCAATGAAACTCCTTGAATATCACTCCGAAGACACAAAGGAAGGCTTTCTCACCACCTTTTCCGCTTCTGGCACTTTCTGGTGCCTTTGGACGCACGTTCCAGTTTTGGTCTCTTTTGGTTTCCTTTTGCTTACTAGCAAAGGGACACTTACGAAACTCGTCTCAGGCCACTAAAACCCCTTGAATATCACGCCTAGGTCTCAAAGGAAGGCTTTCCCACCTTATTCTCACGTTTTGGCACTTTCTGGTGCCTTTGGACCCAAGTTCCAGTTTTGGTCTCTTTTGGTTCCCTTTTGCTTACCGGCAAAGGAAGACGTACGAAACTCGTCTCAGGCCACTAAAACTCCTTGAATATCACGCCTAGGACTCAAAGGAAGGCTTTCCCACCACCTTCTCACGTTCTGGTACTTTCTGGTGCCTTTAGACCCAAGTTCCAGTTTTGGTCTCTTTTGGTTCCCTTTTGCTTACCAGCAAAGGAACACGTGCGAAACTCGCCTCAGGCCATTGAAACTCCATGAATATCACTCCGAAGACACAAAGGAAGGCTTTCTCACCACCTTTTCCGCTTCTGGTACTTTCTGGTGCCTTTAGACCCAAGTTCAATTTTTGGTGTCTTTTGGTTCCCTTTTGCTTACCGGCAAAGGAACACGTGCGAAACTCGTCTCAAGCCACTGAAACTCCTTGAATATCACTCCTAGAACTCAAAGGAAGGATTTTCACCACCTTCTCCCCTTTTGTCACTTTCTGGCACCTTTGACCCAAATTCTAGTTTTGGTCTTTTTTGATCCCTTTTTGCTTATCGGCAAAGGAAGTCGTGCGAAACTTGTCTCAGGCCACTGAAATCCTTGAATATCACTCCGAAGACACAAAGGAAGGCTTTCTCACCACCTTTTCCGCTTCTGGCACTTTCTGGCGCCTTTGGACCCAAGTTCCAGTTTTGGTCTCTTTTGGTTGCCTTTTGCTTACCGGCAAAGGAAGACGTGCGAAACTCGTCTTAAGCCACTGAAACTCGTTGAATATCATTCCTAGAACTCAAAGGAAAGATTTCTCACCACCTTCTCCCCTTCTGTCACTTTCTGGCACCATTGACCCAAGTTCTAGTTTTAGTCTCTTTTGGCTTACCGGCAAAGGAAGTCGTGCGAAACTCATTTCAGGCCACTGAAACTCCTTGAAAATCACTCCGAAGACACAAAGGAAGGCTTTCTCACCACCTTTTCCGCTTCTGACACTTTCTGGTGCCTTTGGACCCAGGTTCCAGTTTTGGTCTCTTTTGGTTCCCTTTTGCTTACTAGCAAAGGGACACTTACGAAACTCGTCTCAGGCCACTCAAACTCTTTGAATATCACGCCTAGGACTCAAAGGAAGGCTTTCCCACCACCTTCTCACGTTCTGGCACTTTCTGATGCCTTTGGACCCAAGTTCCAGTTTTGGTCTCTTTTGGTTCCCTTTTGCTTACCAGCAAAGGAAGACATGCGAAACTCGTCTCAAGCAAATGAAACAATTTGAATATCACTCCTAGAACTCAAAGGAAGGATTTCTCACCCCCTTTTTCCCTTCTGGCACTTTCTGGCGCCTTTCGACCTAAGTTCGAGTGTTGGTGTCTTTTGGTCCCTTTTTGCTTACTTGCAAAGGGAGACTTGCGAAACTCGTCTCATGCCACTAAAACTCCTTGAATATCGCGCCTAGGACTTAACAGAAGGTTTTCCACCACCTTCTCACGTTCTGGCACTTTCTGGTGCCTTTGGACCCAAGTTTCAGTTTTGGTCTCTTTTGGTTCCCTTTTACTTACCGGCAAAGGAAGACGTGCGAAACTCGTCTCAGGCCACTAAAACTCCTTGAATATCACGCCTAGGACTCAAAGGAAGGCTTTCCCACCACCTTCTCTCATTTTGGCAGTTTCTGGTGCCTTTGGACCCAAGTTCTAGTTTTGGTATCTTTTGGTTCCCTTTTGCATACCGGCAAAGAAAGACGTGCGAAACTCGTCTCAGGCCACTAAAACTCCTTGAATATCACGTCTAGGACTCAAAGGAAGGCTTTCCCACCACCTTCTCACGTTCTGGCACTTTCTGGCGCCTTTGGACCCAAGTTCCAGTGTTGGTGTCTTTTGGTCCCTTTTTGCTTACTTGCAAAGGGAGACTTGCGAAACTCGTCTCATGCCACTAAAACTCCTTCAATATCGCGCCTAGGACTTAACAGAAGGTTTTCCACCACCTTCTCCACTTTTGGCACTTTCTGGCGCCTTTCGACCCAAGTTCCAATTTTGGTCTCTTTTGGTCCCTTTTTGCTTTGTGGCAAAGGTAGGCTTTCCCACCACCTTCTCACATTTTGGCACTTTCTGGTGCCTTTGGACCCAAGTTCCAGTTATGGTCTCTTTTGGTTCCCTTTTGCTTAGCGGCAAAGAAGACGTGCGAAACTCATCTCAGGCCACTAAAACTCCTTGAATATCACGCCTAGGACTCAAAGGAAGGCTTTCCCACCACCTTCTGACGTTCTGGCACTTTCTGATGCCTTTGGACCCAAGTACCAGTTTTGGTCTCTTTTGGTTCCCTTTTGCTTACCAGCAAAGGAAGACGTGCGAAACTCGTCTCAAGCAAATGAAACTCTTTGAATATCACTAATAGAACTCAAAGGAAGAATTTCTCACCCCCTTTTTCCCTTCTGGTACTTTCTGGCGCCTTTCGACCCAAGTTCCAGTTTTGGTGTCTTTTGGTCCCTTTTTGCTTACTCGTAAAGGGAGACTTGCGAAACTCGTCTCAGGCCACTGGAACTCGTTGAATATCACTCCGAACACACAAAGGAAGGCTTTCTCACCACCTTTTCCGCTTCTGGCACTTTGTGGCGCCTTTGGACCCTAGTTCCAAATTTGGCGTCTTTTGGTCCCTTTTTACTTACTTGCAAAGGGAGACTTGCGAAACTCGTCTCAAGCCACTGAAACTCGTTGAATATCATTCCTAGAACTCAAAGGAAGGATTTCTCACCACCTTCTCCCCTTCTGGCACTTTCTGGTGCCTTTGGACCCAAGTTCCAGTTATGGTCTCTTTTGGTTCCCTTTTGCTTACCAGCAAAGGGACACTTACGAAACTCGTCTCAGGCCACTCAAACTCTTTAAATATCACGCCTAGGACTCAAAAGAAGGCTTTCCCACCACCTTCTCACGTTCTGGCACTTTCTGGTGCCTTTGGACCCAAGTTTCAGTTTTGGTCTCTTTTGGTTCCCTTTTACTTACCGGCAAAGGAAGACGTGCGAAACTCGTCTCAGGCCACTAAAACTCCTTTAATATCACGCCTAGGACTCAAAGGAAGGCTTTCCCACCACCTTCTCTCATTTTGGCAGTTTCTGGTGCCTTTGGACCCAAGTTCTAGTTTTGGTATCTTTTGGTTCCCTTTTGCATACCGGCAAAGAAAGACGTGCGAAACTCGTCTCAGGCCACTAAAACTCCTTGAATATCACGTCTAGGACTCAAAGGAAGGCTTTCCCACCACCTTCTCACGTTCTGGCACTTTCTGGTGCCTTTGGACCCAAGTTCCAGTTTTCGTCTCTTTTGGTTCCCTTTTGCTTACCAGCAAAGGAAGACGTGCGAAACTCATCTCAAGCCACTGAAACTCGTTGAATATCATTCCTAGAACTCAAAGGAAGGATTTCTCACCACCTTCTCCCCTTCTGGCACTTTCTGGTGCCTTTGGACCCAAGTTCCAGTTATGGTCTCTTTTGGTTCCCTTTTGCTTACCGGCAATGGAAGTCGTGCGAAACTCGTCTCAAGCCACTGAAACTCCTTGAATATCACTCCTAGAACTCAAAGGAAGGATTTCTCACCACCTTCTCCCCTTCAGGCACTTTCTGGTACCATTGACCCAAGTTCTTGTTTTGGTCTCTTTTGGTCCCTTTTTGCTTACCGGCAAAGGAAGTCGTGTGAAACTCGTCTCAGGCCAATGAAACTCCTTGAATATCACTCCGAAGACACAAAGGAAGGCTTTCTCACCACCTTTTCCGCTTCTGGCACTTTCTGGTGCCTTTGGACCCAAGTTCCAGTTTTGGTCTCTTTTGGTTCCCTTTTGCTTACCAGCAAAGGGACACTTACGAAACTCGTCTCAGGCCACTCAAACTCTTTGAATATCACGCCTAGGACTCAAAAGAAGGCTTTCCCACCACCTTCTCACGTTCTGGCACTTTCTGGTGCCTTTGGATCCAAGTTTCAGTTTTGGTCTCTTTTGGTTCCCTTTTGCTTACCGGCAAAGGAAGACGTGCGAAACTCATCTCAGGCCACTAAAACTCCTTCTATATCACGCCTAGGACTCAAAGGAAGGCTTTCCCACCACTTTCTCTCATTTTGGCAGTTTCTGGTGCCTTTGGACCCAAGTTCTAGTTTTGGTCTCTTTTAGTTCCCTTTTGCATACCGGCAAAGAAAGACGTGCGAAACTCGTCTCAGGCCACTAAAACTCCTTGAATATCACGCCTACGACTTAACGGAAGGCTTTCCCACCACCTTCTCACTTTCTGGCACTTTCTGGTGCCTTTGGACCCAAGTTCCAGTTATGGTCTCTTTTGGTTCCCTTTTGCTTAGCGGCAAAGGAAGACGTGCGAAACTCATCTCAGGCCACGAAAACTCCTTGAATATCACGCCTAGGACTCAAAGGAAGGCTTTCCCACCGCCTTCTCCCCTTCTGTCACTTTTTGGCACCTTTGACCCAAGTTCTAGTTTTGGTCTCTTTTGGTCCCTTTTTGCTTACCGGCAAAGGAAGTCGTATGAAACTCGTCTCAGGCCACTGAAACTCGTTGAATATCACTCCGAAAACACAAAGGAAGGCTTTCCCACCTTATTCTCACGTTCTGGCACTTTCGGGTGCCTTTGGACCCAAGTTCCAGTTTTGGTCTCTTTTGGTTCCCTTTTGCTTACCGGTAAAGGAAGACGTGCGAAACTCGCCTCAAGCGACTGAAACTTCTTGAATATCACTCCTAGAACTCAAAGGAAGGATTTCTCACCACCTTTTCTGCTTCTGGCACTTTCTGGTGCCTTTGGACCTAAGTTCCAGTTTTGGTCTCTTTTGGTTCCCTATTGCTTACTGGCAAAGGAAGACGTGCGAAACTCGTCTCAAGCCACTGAAACTCCTTGAATATCACGCCTAGGTCTCAAAGGAAGGCTTTCCAACCTTATTCTCACGTTCTGGCACTTTCTGGTGCCTTTGGACCCAAGTTCCAGTTTTGGTCTCTTTTGGTTCCCTTTTGCTTACCGGCAAAGGAAGACGTGCAAAACTCGTCTCAGGCCACTGGAACTCCTTGAATATCACTCCGAAGACACAAAGGAAGGCTTTCCCACCACCTTTTCCGCTTCTGGCACTTTCTGGCGCCTTTGGACCCAAGTTCTAGTTTTGGTCTCTTTTGGTTCCCTTTTGCTTACTGGCAAAGGAAGACGTGCGAAACTCGTCTCAGGCCACTGAAACTCCTTGAATATCATGCCTTGGACTCAAAGGAAAGCTTGCCCACCACCTTCTCACGTTCTGGCACTTTCTGTTGCCTTTAGACCCAAATTCCAGTTTTGGTCTCTTTTGGTTCCCTTTTGCTTACCGGCAAAGGAAGACGAGCGAAACTCATCTCAGCCACTGAAACTCCTTGACTATCACTACGAAGACACAAAGGAAGGCTTTCTCACCACCTTTTCCGCTTCTGGCACTTTCCGGCGCCTTTGGACTCAAGTTCCAGTTTTGGTCTCTTTTGGTCCCTTTTTGCTTACTTGCAAAGGGAGACTTGCGAAACTCGTCTCAAGCCATTGAAACTCGTTAAATATCACTCCTAGAACTGAAAGGAAGGATTTCTCACCACCTTCTCCCCTTCTGTCACTTTCTGGCACTTTTGGACCCAAGTTCTCGTTTTGGTTTCTTTTGGTTCCCTTTTGCTTACCGGCAAAGGAAGACGTGCAAAACTCATCTCAGGCCACTGGAACTCCTTGAATATCACTCCGAAGACACAAAGGAAGGCTTTCCCACCACCTTTTCCGCTTCTGGCACTTTCTGGCGCCTTTGGACCCAAGTTCCAGTTTTGGTGTCTTTTGGTCCCTTTTCGCTTACTTGCAAAGGGAGACTTGCGAAACTCGTCTAAGGCCACTAAAACTCCTTGAATATCGCGCCTAGGACTTAAAGGAAGGTTTTCCCACTACCTTCTCACGTTCTGGCACTTTCTGGTGCCTTTGGACCCAAGTTCCAGTTTTGGTCTCTTTTGGTTCCCTTTTGCTTACCGGCAAAGGAAGACGTGCGAAACTCGTCTAAGGCCACTAAAACTCCTTGAATATCACGCCTAGGACTCAAAGGAAGGCTTTCCCACCACCTTCTCTCATTTTGGCAGTTTCTGGTGCCTTTGGACCCAACTTCTAATTTTGGTCTCTTTTGGTTCCCTTTTGCTTATGGCAAAGGAAGACGTGCGAAACTTGTCTCAAGCTACTGAAACTCCTTGAATATCACTCCTAGAACTCAAAGGAAGGCTTTCCCACCTTATTCTCACGTTCTGGCACTTTCTGGTGCCTTTGGACCCAAGTTCCAGTTTTGGTCTCTTTTGGTTCCCTTTTGCTTACCGGCAAAGGAAGACGTGCGAAACTCGTCTCAAGCGACTGAAACTTCTTGAATATCACTCCTAGAACTCAAAGGAAGGATTTCTCACCACCTTCTCCCCTTTTGTCACTTTCTGGCACCATTGACCCAAGTTCTAGTTTTGGTCTCTTTTGGTTCCCTTTTGCTTACTGGCAAAGGAAGACGTGCGAAACTCATCTCAGGCCACTGAAACTCCTTCAATATCACGCCTAGGACTCAAAGGATGGCTTGCCCACCACCTTCTCACGTTCTGGCACTTTCTGTTGCCTTTAGACCCAAGTTCCAGTTTTGGTCTCTTTTGGTTCCCTTTTGCGTACCGGCAAAGGAAGACGTGCGAAACTCATCTCAGCCACTGAAACTCCTTGACTATCACTCCGAGGACACAAAGGAAGGCTTTCTCACCACCTTTTCCGCTTCTGGCACTTTCTGGCGCCTTTGGACCCAAGTTCAAATTTTGGTCTCTTTTGGTTCCCTTTTGCTTACCGGCAAAGGAAGACGTGCGAAACTCGTCTCAAGCCACTGAAACTCCTTGAATATCACTCCTAGAACTCAAAGGAAGGATTTCTCACCACCTTCTCCCCTTCTGTCACTTTCTGGCACCTTTGATCCAAGTTCTAGTTTTGGTCTCTTTTGGTCCCTTTTTGCTTACCGGCAAAGGAAGTCGGGCGAAACTCGTCTCAGGCCACTGAAATCCTTGAATATCACTCCGAAGACACAAAGGAAGGCTTTCTCACCACCTTTTCCGCTTCTGGCACTTTCTGGCGCCTTTGGACCCAAGTTCCAGTTTTGGTCTCTTTTGGTCCCTTTTTGCTTACTTGCAAAGGGAGACTTGCGAAACTCGTCTCAAGCCACTGAAACTCCTTGAATATCACTCCTACAACTCAAACGAAGGATTTCTCACCACCTTCTCCCCTTCTGTCACTTTCTGGCACTTTTGCACCCAAGTTCTCGTTTTGGTCTCTTTTGGTTGCCTTTTGCTTACCGGCAAAGCAAGACGTGCAAAACTCGTCTCAGGCCACTGGAACTCCCTGAATATCACTCCGAAGACACAAAGGAAGGCTTTCCGACCACCTTTTCCGCTTCTGGCACTTTCTGGCGCCTTTGGACCCAAGTTCCAGTTTTGGTGTCTTTTGGTCCCTTTTTGCTTACTTGCAAAGGGAGACTTGCGAAACTCGTCTCAGGCCACTAAAACTCCTTGAATATCGCGCCTAGGACTTAAAGGAGGGTTTTCCCACCACCTTCTCACGTTCTGGCACTTTCTGGTGCCTTTGGACCCAAGTTCCAGTTTTGGTCTCTTTTGGTTCCCTTTTGCTTACTGGCAAAGCAAGACGTGCGAAACTCGTCCAAGGCCACTAAAACTCCTTGAATATCACGCCTAGGACTCAAAGGAAGGTTTTCCCACCACCCTCTCTCACTTTGGCAGTTTCTGGTGCCTTTGGACCCAAGTTCTAGTTTTTGTCTCTTTTGGTTCCCTTTTGCTTACTAGCAAAGGAAGACGTGCGAAACTCGTCTCAAGCTACTGAAACTCCTTGAATATCACTCCTAGAACTCAAAGGAAGGCTTTCCCACCTTATTCTCACGTTCTGGCACTTTTTGGTGCCTTTGGACCCAAGTTCCAGTTTTGGTCTCTTTTGGTTCCCTTTTGCTTACCGGCAAAGGAAGACGTGCGAAACTCGTCTAAGGCCACTAAAACTCCTTGAATATCACGCCTAGGACTCAAAGGAAGGCTTTCCCACCACCTTCTCTCATTTTGGCAGTTTCTGGTGCCTTTGGACCCAAGTTCTAGTTTTGGTCTCTTTTGGTCCATTTTTGCTTACCGGCAGAGGAAGTCGTGTGAAACTCGTCTCAGGCCACTGAAACTCCTTGAATATCACGCCGAAGACACAAAGGAAGGATTTCTCACCACCTTTTCCGCTTCTGGCACTTTCTGGTGCCTTTGGACCTAAGTTCCAGTTTTGGTCTCTTTTGGTTCCCTATTGCTTACTGGCAAAGGAAGACGTGCGAAACTTGTCTCAAGCTACTTAAACTCCTTGAATATCACGCCTAGGTCTCCAAGGAAAGCTTTCCCACCTTATTCTCACGTTCTGGCACTTTCTGGTGCTTTTGGACCCAAGTTCCAGTTTTGGTCTCTTTTGGTTCCCTTCTGCTTACCGGCAAAGGAAGACGTGCGAAACTCGTCTCAGGCCACTGAAACTCCTTGAATATCACGCCGAGGACTCAAAGGATGGCTTTCCCACCACCTTCTCACGTTCTGGCACTTTCTGGTGCCTTTAGACCCAAGTTCCAGTTTTGGTCTCTTTTGGTTCCCTTTTGCTTACCGGCAAAGGAAGACGTGCTAAACTCATCTCAGGCCACTGAAACTCCTTGACTATCACTCCGAAGACACAAAGGAAGGCTTTCTCACCACCTTTTCCGCTTCTGGCACTTTCTGGCGCCTTTGGACTCAAGTTCCAGTTTTGGTCTCTTTTGGTCCCTTTTTGCTTACTTGCAAAGGGAGACTTACGAAACTCGTCTCAGGCCACTGAAACTCCTTGAATATCACTACTAGAACTCAAAGCAAGGATTTCTCACCACCTTCTCCCCTTCTGTCACTTTCTGGCACTTTTGGACCCAAGTTCCAGTTTTGGTCTCTTTTGGTTCCCTTTTGCTTACCTAAGAAGGAAGACGTGCGAAACTCGTCTCAGGCCACTGAAACTCCTTGAATATCACTACTAGAACTCAAAGCAAGGATTTCTCACCACCTTCTCCCCTTCTGTCACTTTCTGGCACTTTTGGAGCCAAGTTCTAGTTTTGGTCTCTTTTGGTTCCCTTTTGCTTACCGGCAAAGGAAGACATGCGAAACTCGTCTTAGTCCACTGGAACTCCTTGAATATCACTCTGAAGACACAAAGGAAGGCTTTCCCACCACCTTCTCTCATTTTGGCAGTTTCTGGTGCCTTTGGACCCAAGTTCCTGTTTTGGTCTCTTTTGGTTTCCTTTTGCTTACCGGCAAAGGAAGTCGTGTGAAACTCGTCTCAGGCAACTCCTTGAATATCACTGCGAAGACACAAAGGAAGGCTTTCTCCCCACCTTTTCCGCTTCTGGCACTTTCTGGCGCCTTTGGACCCAAGTTCCAGTTTTGGTGTTTTTTGGTCCCTTTTTGCTTACTTCCAAAGGGAGACTTGCGAAACTCGTGTCAGGCCACTAAAACTCCTTGAATATCGCGCCTAGAACTCAAAGGAACGCTTTCCCACCACCTTCTCACGTTCTGGCACTTTCTAGTGCCTTTGGACCCAAGTTCCAGTTTTGGTCTCTTTTGGTTCCCTTTTGCTTACTGGCAAAGCAAGACGTGCGAAACTCGTCCAAGGCCACTAAAACTCCTTGAATATCACGCCTAGGACTCAAAGGAAGGTTTTCCCACCACCCTCTCTCACTTTGGCAGTTTCTGGTGCCTTTGGACCCAAGTTCTAGTTTTTGTCTCTTTTGGTTCCCTTTTGCTTACTAGCAAAGGAAGACGTGCGAAACTCGTCTCAAGCTACTGAAACTCCTTGAATATCACTCCTAGAACTCAAAGGAAGGCTTTCCCACCTTATTCTCACGTTCTGGCACTTTTTGGTGCCTTTGGACCCAAGTTCCAGTTTTGGTCTCTTTTGGTTCCCTTTTGCTTACCGGCAAAGGAAGACGTGCGAAACTCGTCTAAGGCCACTAAAACTCCTTGAATATCACGCCTAGGACTCAAAGGAAGGCTTTCCCAGCACCTTCTCTCATTTTGGCAGTTTCTGGTGCCTTTGGACCCAAGTTCTAGTTTTGGTCTCTTTTGGTCCATTTTTGCTTACCGGCAGAGGAAGTCGTGTGAAACTCGTCTCAGGCCACTGAAACTCCTTGAATATCACGCCGAAGACACAAAGGAAGGATTTCTCACCACCTTTTCCGCTTCTGGCACTTTCTGGTGCCTTTGGACCTAAGTTCCAGTTTTGGTCTCTTTTGGTTCCCTATTGCTTACTGGCAAAGGAAGACGTGCGAAACTTGTCTCAAGCTACTTAAACTCCTTGAATATCACGCCTAGGTCTCCAAGGAAAGCTTTCCCACCTTATTCTCACGTTCTGGCACTTTCTGGTGCTTTTGGACCCAAGTTCCAGTTTTGGTCTCTTTTGGTTCCCTTCTGCTTACCGGCAAAGGAAGACGTGCGAAACTCGTCTCAGGCCACTGAAACTCCTTGAATATCACGCCGAGGACTCAAAGGATGGCTTTCCCACCACCTTCTCACGTTCTGGCACTTTCTGGTGCCTTTAGACCCAAGTTCCAGTTTTGGTCTCTTTTGGTTCCCTTTTGCTTACCGGCAAAAGGAAGACGTGCTAAACTCATCTCAGGCCACTGAAACTCCTTGACTATCACTCCGAAGACACAAAGGAAGGCTTTCTCACCACCTTTTCCGCTTCTGGCACTTTCTGGCGCCTTTGGACTCAAGTTCCAGTTTTGGTCTCTTTTGGTCCCTTTTTGCTTACTTGCAAAGGGAGACTTACGAAACTCGTCTCAGGCCACTGAAACTCCTTGAATATCACTACTAGAACTCAAAGCAAGGATTTCTCACCACCTTCTCCCCTTCTGTCACTTTCTGGCACTTTTGGACCCAAGTTCTAGTTTTGGTCTCTTTTGGTTCCCTTTTGCTTACCGGCAAAGGAAGACGTGCGAAACTCGTCTCAGGCCACTGAAACTCCTTGAATATCACTACTAGAACTCAAAGCAAGGATTTCTCACCACCTTCTCCCCTTCTGTCACTTTCTGGCACTTTTGGAGCCAAGTTCTAGTTTTGGTCTCTTTTGGTTCCCTTTTGCTTACCGGCAAAGGAAGACATGCGAAACTCGTCTTAGTCCACTGGAACTCCTTGAATATCACTCTGAAGACACAAAGGAAGGCTTTCCCACCACCTTCTCTCATTTTGGCAGTTTCTGGTGCCTTTGGACCCAAGTTCCTGTTTTGGTCTCTTTTGGTTTCCTTTTGCTTACCGGCAAAGGAAGTCGTGTGAAACTCGTCTCAGGCAACTCCTTGAATATCACTGCGAAGACACAAAGGAAGGCTTTCTCCCCACCTTTTCCGCTTCTGGCACTTTCTGGCGCCTTTGGACCCAAGTTCCAGTTTTGGTGTTTTTTGGTCCCTTTTTGCTTACTTCCAAAGGGAGACTTGCGAAACTCGTGTCAGGCCACTAAAACTCCTTGAATATCGCGCCTAGAACTCAAAGGAAGGCTTTCCCACCACCTTCTCACGTTCTGGCACTTTCTAGTGCCTTTGGACCCAAGTTCCAGTTTTGGTCTCTTTTGGTTCCCTTTTGCTTACCGGCAAAGGAAGATGTGCGAAACTCGTCTCAGGCTACTAAAACTCTATGAATATCACGCCTAGGACTCAAAGGAAAGCTTTCCCACCACCTTCTCTCATTTTGGCAGTTTCTGGTGCCTTTGGACCCAAGTTCTAGTTTTGGTCTCTTTTCGTTCCCTTTTGCTTACCGGCAAAGGAAGACGTGCGAAACTCGTCCCAGGCCACTGGAACTCCTTGAATATCACTCCGAAGACACAAAGGAAGGCTTTCCGACCACCTTTTCTGCTTCTGGCACTTTCTGGTGCCTTTGGACCTAAGTTCCAGTTTTGGTCTCTTTTGGTCCCTTTTTGCTTACTTGCAAAGGGAGACTTACGAAACTCGTCTCAGGCCACTAAAACTCCTTGAATATCACGCGTACAACTTAAATGAAGGCTTTCCCACCACCTTCTCACATTCTGGCACTTTCTGGTGCCTTTGGACCCAAGTTCGAGTTTTGGTCTCTTTTGGTTCCCTTTTGCTTACCGGCAAAGGAAGACGTGCGAAACTTGTCTCAAGCGACTGAAACTTCTTGAATATCACTCCTAGAACTCAGAGGAAGGATTTCTCACCACCTTTTTCCCTTCTGTCACTTTCTGGCACCATTGACCCAAGTTCTACTTTTGGTCTCTTTTGGTCCCTTTTTGCTTACCGGCAGAGGAAGTCGTGTGAAACTCGTCTCAGGCCACTGAAACTCCTTGAATATCACTCTGAAGACACAAAGGAAGGCTTTCCCACCACCTTCTCTCATTTTGGCAGTTTCTGGTGCCTTTGGACCCAAGTTCCTGTTTTGGTCTCTTTTGGTTCCCTTTTGCTTACCGGCAAAGGAAGTCATGTGAAACTCGTCTCAGGCCACTGAAACTCCTTGAATATCACTGCGAAGACACAAAGGAAGGCTTTCTGTCCACCTTTTCCGCTTCTGGCACTTTCTGGCGCCTTTGGACCCAAGTTCCAGTTTTGGTGTTTTTTGGTCCCTTTTTGCTTACATGCAAAGGGAGACTTGCGAAACTCATCTCAGGCCACTAAAACTCCTTGAATATCGCGCCTAGAACTCAAAGGAAGGCTTTCCCACCACCTTCTCACGTTCTGGCACTTTCTGGTGCCTTTGGACCCAAGTTCCAGTTTTGGTCTCTTTTGGTTCCCTTTTGCTTACCAGCAAAGGAAGACGTGCGAAACTCGTCTCAAGCCACTGAAACTGCTTGAATATCATTCCTAGAACTCAAAGGAAGGATTTCTCACCACCTTCTCCCCTTCTAGGACTTTCTGGCGCCTTTCGACCCAAGTTCGAGTTTTGGTCTCTTTTCGCCCCTTTTTGCTTACTGGCAAAGGGAGACCTGCGAAACTCGTCTCAAGCCACTAAAACTCCCTGAATATCACGCCTATGACTTAAAGGAAGGCTTTGCCTCCACCTTCTCACATTCTGGCATTTCTGGTGCCTTTGGACCCAAGTACCAGTTATGGTCTCTTTTGGTTCCCTTTTGCTTACCGGCAAAGGAAGACGTGCGAAACTCATCTCAGGCCACTAAAACTCCTTGAATATCACGCCTAGGACTCAAAAGAAGGCTTTCCCACCACCTTCTCTCATTTTGGCAGTTTCTGGTGCCTTTGGACCCAAGTTCTTGTTTTGGTCTCTTTTGGCTCCCTTTTGCATACCACAAAAGAAAGACGTGCGAAACTCGTTTCAGGCCACTAAAACTCCTTGAGTATCACGCCTAGGACTCAAAGGAAGGCTTTCCCACCACCTTCTCACGTTCTGGCTTTTTCTGATGCTTTTGGACCCAAGTTCCAATTTTGGTCTCTTTTGGTTCCCTTTTGCTTACCAGCAACGGAAGATGTGCGAAACTCGTCTCAAGCAAATGAAACTCTGTGAATATCACTCCTAGAACTCAAAGGAAGGATTTCTCACCACCTTTTTCCCTTCTGGCACTTTCTGGCGCCTTTTGACCCAAGTTCCAGTTTTGGTGTCTTTTGGTCCCTTTTTCTTTATCGGCAAAGGAACTCGTGTGAAACTCGTCTCAGGCCACTGAAACTCCTTGAATACCACTCCGAAGACACAAAGGAAGGCTTTCCCACCTTATTCTCACGTTCTGGCACTTTCTGGTGCCTTTGGACCCAAGTTCCAGTTTTGGTCTCTTTTGGTTCTCTTTTGCTTACTGGCAAAGGAAGACGTGCGAAACTCGTCTCAAGCGACTGAAACTTCTTGAATATCACTCCTAGAACTCAAAGGAAGGATTTCTCACCCCTTCTCCCCTTCTGTCACTTTCTGGCACCATTGACCCAAGTTCTAGTTTTGGTCTCTTTTGGTCCCTTTTTGCTTATAGGCAGAGGAAGTCGTGTGAAACTCGTCTCAGGCCACTGAAACTCCTTGAATATCACTCCGAAGACACAAAGGAAGGCTTTCTCACCACCTTTTCCGCTTCTGGCACTTTCTGGTGCCTTTGGACCTAAGTTCCAGTTTTGGTCTCTGTTGGTTCCCTTTTGCTTACTGGCAAAGGATGACGTGCGAAACTCGTCTCAGGCCACTGAAACTCCTTGAATATTACTCCTAGAACTCAAAGGAAGGCTTTCCCACTTTATTCTCACGTTCTGGCACTTTCTGGTGCCTTTGGACCCAAGTTCCACTTTTGGTCTGATTTGGTTCCCTTTTGCTTACCGGCAAAGGAAGACGTGCGAAACTCGTCTCAAGCCACTGAAACTCCTTGAATATCACTCCAAGAACTCAAAGGAAGGATTTCTCACCGCCTTCTCCCCTTCTGTCACTTTCTGGCACCTTTGACCCAAGTTCTAGTTTTGGTCTCTTTTGGTCCCTTTTTGTTTACCGGCAAAAGAAGTCGTGTGAAACTCGTCTCAGGCCACTGAAACTCCATGAATATCACTCCGAAGACACAAAGGAAGGCTTTCCCACCTTATTCTCACGTTCTGGCACTTTCTGGTGCCTTTGGACCCAAGTTCCAGTTTTGGTCTCTTTTGGTTCCCTTTTGCTTACCGGCAAAGGAAGACGTGCGAAACTCGTCTCAAGCGACTGAAACTTCTTGAATATCACTCCTAGAACTCAAAGGAAGGCTTTCCCACCACCTTCTCACGTTCTGGCACTTTCTGGTGCCTTTGGACCCAAGTTCCAGTTTTGGTCTCTTTTGGTTCCCTTTTGCTTACCGGCAAAGGAAGACGTGCGAAACTCGTCTCAAGCGACTGAAACTTCTTGAATATCACTCCTAGTACTCAAAGGAAGGATTTCTCACCACCTTCTCACGTTCTGGCTTTTTCTGATGCCTTTGGACCCAAGTTCCAATTTTGGTCTCTTTTGGTTCCCTTTTGCTTACCAGCAACGGAAGATGTGCGAAACTCGTCTCAAGCAAATGAAACTCTGTGAATATCACTCCTAGAACTCAAAGGAAGGATTTCTCACCACCTTTTTCCCTTCTGGCACTTTCTGGCGCCTTTTGACCCAAGTTCCAGTTTTGGTGTCTTTTGGTCCCTTTTTCTTTATCGGCAAAGGAACTCGTGTGAAACTCGTCTCAGGCCACTGAAACTCCTTGAATACCACTCCGAAGACACAAAGGAAGGCTTTCCCACCTTATTCTCACGTTCTGGCACTTTCTGGTGCCTTTGGACCCAAGTTCCAGTTTTGGTCTCTTTTGGTTCCCTTTTGCTTACCGGCAAAGGAAGACGTGCGAAACTCGTCTCAAGCGACTGAAACTTCTTGAATATCACTCCTAGTACTCAAAGGAAGGATTTCTCACCACCTTCTCCACTTCTTTCACTTTCTGGCACCATTGACCAAAGTTCTAGTTTTGGTCTCTTTTGGTCCCTTTTTGCTTACCAGCAGAGGAAGTCGTGTGAAACTCGTCTCAGGCCACTGAAACTCCTTGAATATCACTCCGAAGACACAAAGGAAGGCTTTCTCACCATCTTTTCCGCTTCTGGCACTTTCTGGTGCCTTTGGACCCAAGTTCCAGTTTTAGTGTCTTTTGGTCCCTTTTTGCTTTCTTGCAAAGGGAGACTTGCGAAACTCATCTCAGGCCACTAAAACTCTGTGAATATCACGCCTAGGACTCAAAGGAAGGCTTTCCAACCACCTTCTCACGTTCTGGCACTTTCTGGTGTCTTCGGACCCAAGTTCTAGTTTTGGTCTGTTTTCGTCCCTTTTGCTTACCGGCAAAGGAAGACGTGTGAAACTCGTTTCAAGCCACTGAAACTCCTTGAATATCACTCCTAGAACTCAAAGGACGGCTTTCCCACCACCTTCTCACGTTCTGGCACTTTCTGATGCCTTTGGACCCAAGATCCAGTTTTGGTCTCTTTTGGTTCCCTTTTGCTTACCAGCAAAGGAAGACGTGCGAAACTCGTCTCAAGCGACTGAAACTTCTTGAATATCACTCCTAGAACTCAAAGGAAGGATTTCTCACCACCTTCTCCCCTTCTGTCACTTTCTGGCACCATTGACCCAAGTTCCAGTTTTGGTCTCTTTTGGTTCCCTTTTGCTTACCGGCAAAGGAAGACGTGCGAAACTCGTCTCAGGCCACTAAAACTCCTTGAATATCATGCCTAGGACTCAAAGGAAGGCTTTCCCACTACCTTCTCACGTTCTGGCACTTTCTGGTGCCTTTGGACCCAAGTTCCAGTTTTGGTCCCTTTTGGTTCCCTTTTCCTTACCGGCAAAGGAAGACGTGCGAAACTCGTCTCAAGCCACTGAAACTCCTTAGATATAACTCCTAGAACTCAAAGGAAGGATTTCTCACCACCTTCTCCCCTTCTGTCACTTTCTGGCACCTTTGGACCCAAGTTCTAGTTTTGGTCTCTTTTGGTTCTCTTTTGCTTACTAGCAAAGGAAGACGTGCGAACCTCGTCTCAAGCGACTGAAACTTCTTGAATATCACTCCTAGAACTCAAAGGAAGGATTTCTCACCACCTTCTCCCCTTCTGTCACTTTCTGGCACCATTGACCCAAGTTCTAGTTTTGGTCTCTTTTGGTCCCTTTTGCTTACCGGCAAAGGAAGACTAGCGAAACTCGTCTCAAGCCACTGAAACTCCTTGAATATCACTCCTAGAACTCAAAGGAAGGATTTCTCACCGCCTTCTCTCCTTCTGGCCCTTTCTGGCGCCTTTCGACCCAAGTTCTAGTTTTGGTCTCTTTTGGTCCCTTTTTGCTTACTGGCAAAGGGAGACTTGCGAAACTCGTCTCAGGCCACTAAAACTCCTTGAATATCACGCCTAGGACTCAAAGGAAGGCTTTCCCACCACCTTCTCACGTTTTCGCACTTTCTGGTGCCTTTGGACCCAGTTCCAGTTCTGGTCTCTTTTGGTTCCCCTTTTGCTTACCGGCAGAGGAAGTCGTGTGAAACTCGTCTCGGGCCACTGAAACTCCTTGAATATCACTCCAAAGACACAAAGGAAGGCTTTCTCATCATCTTTTCCGCTTCTGGCACTTTCTGGTGCCTTTGGACCCAAGTTCCAGTTTTGGTGTCTTTTGGTCCCTTTTTGCTTACTTGCAAAGGGACACTTGCGAAACTCATCTCAGGCCACTAAAACTCTTTGAATATCACGCCTAGGACTCAAAGGAAGGCTTTCCCACCACCTTCTCACGTTCTGGCACTTTCTGGTGTCTTCGGACCTAAGTTCTAGTTTTGGTCTGTTTTCGTCCCTTTTGCTTACCGGCAAAGGAAGACGTGTGAAACTCGTTTCAAGCCACTGAAACTCCTTGAATATCACTCCTAGAACTCAAAGGACGGCTTTCCCACCACCTTCTCACGTTCTGGCACTTTCTGATGCCTTTGGACCCAAGATCCAGTTTTGGTCTCTTTTGGTTCCCTTTTGCTTACCAGCAAAGGAAGACGTGCGAAACTCGTCTCAAGCGACTGAAACTTCTTGAATATCACTCCTAGAACTCAAAGGAAGGATTTCTCACCACCTTCTCCCCTTCTGTCACTTTCTGGCACCATTGACCCAAGTTCTAGTTTTGGTCTCTTTTGGTCCTTTTTTGCTTACCGGCAGAGGAAGTCGTGTGAAACTCGTCTCAGGCCACTGAAATTCCTTGAATATCACTCCGAACACACAAAGGAAGGCTTTCTCACCACCTTTTCTGCTTCTGGCACTTTCTGGTGCCTTTGGACCCAAGTTCCAGTTTTTGTCTCTTTTGGTTCCCTTTTGCTTACCGGCAAAGAAAGACGTGCGAAACTCGTCTCAGGCCACTAAAACTCCTTGAATATCATGCCTAGGACTCAAAGGAAGGCTTTCCCACTACCTTCTCACGTTCTGGCACTTTCTGGTGCCTTTGGACCCAAGTTCCAGTTTTGGTCCCTTTTGGTTCCCTTTTCCTTACCGGCAAAGGAAGACGTGCGAAACTCGTCTCAAGCCACTGAAACTCCTTAGATATAACTCCTAGAACTCAAAGGAAGGATTTCTCACCACCTTCTCCCCTACTGTTACTTTCTGGCACCTTTGGACCCAAGTTCTAGTTTTGGTCTCTTTTGGTCCCTTTTGCTTACCAGCAAAGGAAGACATGCGAAACTCGTCTCAAGCCATTGAAACTCCTTGAATATCACTCCTAGGACTCAAAGGAAGGCTTTCCCACCTTATTCTCACGTTTTGGCACTTTCTGGTGCCTTTGGACCCAAGTTCCAGTTTTGGTCTCTTTTGGACCCTTTTTGCTTACCGGCAAAGGGAGACCTGCGAAACTCGTCTCAGGCCGCTAAAACTCCTTGACTATCACGCCTATGACTTAAAGAAAGGCTTTCCCACCACCTTGTCACATTCTGGCACTTTCTGGTGCCTTTGGACCCAAGTTCCAGTTATGGTCTCTTTTGGTTCCCTTTTGCTTACCGGCAAAGGAAGACGTGCGAAGCTCGTCTCAAGCCACTGAAACTCCTTGAATATCACTCCTAGAACTCAAAGGAAGGATTTCTCACCACCTTCTCCCCTTCTGTCACTTTCTTGCACCTTTGCACCCAAGTTCTAGTTTTGGTCTCTTTTGGTCCCTTTTGCTTACCGGCAAAGGAAGACTAGCGAAACTCGTCTCAAGCCACTGAAACTCCTTGAATATCACTCCTAGAACTAAAAGGAAGGATTTCTCACCACCTTCTCTCCTTCTGGCACTTTCTGGCGCCTTTGGACCCAAGTTCTAGTTTTGGTCTCTTTTGGTCCCTTTTTGCTTACTGGCAAAGTGAGACTTGCGAAACTCGTCTCGAGCCACTAAAACTCCTTGAATATCACGCCTAGGACTCAAAGGAAGGCTTTCCCACCACCTTCTCAAATTTTGGCAGTTTCTGGTGCGTTTGGACCCAAGTTCCATTTTTGGTCTCTTTTGGTTCCGTTTTGCTTACTGGCAAAGGGAGACGTGCGAAACTCGTCTCAGGCCACTAAAACTCCTTGAATATCACGCCTAGGACTCAAAGGAAGGCTTTCCCACCACCTTCTCCCCTTCATTCACTTTCTTGCACCTTTGGACCCAAGTTCTAGTTTTGGTCTCTTTTGGTCCCTTTTGCTTACCGGCAAAGGAGGACTAGCGAAACTCGTCTCAAGCCACTGAAACTCCTTGAATATCACTCCTAGAACTAAAAGGAAGGATTTCTCACCACCTTCTCTCCTTCTGGCACTTTCTGGCGCCTTTGGACCCAAGTTCTAGTTTTGGTCTCTTTTGGTCCCTTTTTGCTTACTGGCAAAGGGAGACCTGCGAAACTCTTCTCAGGCCACTAAAACTCCTTGAATATCACGCCTAAGACTTAAAGGAAGGCTTTCCCACCACCTTCTCACATTCTGGCACTTTCTGGTGCCTTTGGACCCAAGTTCCAGTTTTGGTCTCTTTTGGTCCCTTTTTGCTTACTGGCAAAGGGAGACCTGCGAAACTCGTCTCAGGCCACTAAAACTCCTTGAATATCACGCCTAGGACTCAAAGGAAGGCTTTCCCACCACCTTCTCACGTTCTGGAACTTTCTGGTATCCTTGGACCCAAGTGCTAGTTTTGGTCCCTTTTGGTTCCCTTTTCCTTACCGGCAAAGGAAGACGTGCGAAACTCGTCTCAAGCCACTGAAATTCCTTGAATATCACTCCTAGAGCTCAAAGCAAGGATTTCTCACCACCTTCTCCCTTTCTGTCACTTTCTGGCACATTTGACCCAAGTTCTAGTTTTGGTCTCTTTTGGTCCCTTTTTGCTTACCGGCAAAGGTAGTCGTGTGAAACTCGTCTCAGGCCACTGAAACTCCTTGAATATCACTCCGAAGACACAAAGGAAGGCTCTCGCACCACATTCTCACGTTCAAGCACTTTCTGGTGCCTTTGGAGCCAAGTTCCAGTTTTGGTCTCTTTTGGTTCCCTTTTGCTTACCAGCAAAGGAAGACCTGCGAAACTCGTCTCAAGCCACTGAAACTCCTTGAATATCACTCCTAGAGCTCAAAGGAAGGATTTCTCACCACCTTCTCCCCTTCTGTCACTTTCTTGCACCTTTGGACCCAAGTTCTAGTTTTGGTCTCTTTTGGTCCCTTTTGCTTACCGGCAAAGGAAGACTAGCGAAACTCGTCTCAAGCCGCTGAAACTCCTTGAATATCACTCCTAGAACTCAAAGGAAGGATTTCTCACCACCTTCGCACGTTCTGGCACTTTCTGGTGCCCTTGGACCCAAGTTCCAGTTTTGGTCTCTTTTGGTTCCCTTTTGCTTACCAGCAAAGGAAGACGTGCGAAACTCGTCTCAAGCGACTGAAACTTCTTGAATATCACTCCTAGAACTCAAAGGAAGGATTTCTCACCACCTTCTCCCCTTCATTCACTTTCTTGCACCTTTGGACCCAAGTTCTAGTTTTGGTCTCTTTTGGTCACTTTTTGCTTACCGGCAAAGGAAGTCGTGTGAAACTCGTCTCAGGCCACTGAAATCCTTGAATATCACTCCGAAGACACAAAGGAAGGCTTTCTCACTACCTTTTCCGCTTCTGGCACTTTCTGGCGCCGTTGGACCCAAGTTCCAGTTTTGGTCTCTTTTGGTTCCCTTTTGCTTACCGGCAAACGGAGACGTGCGAAACTCGTCTCAGGCCACTAAAACTCTTTGAATATCACGCCTTGCACTTAAAGGAAGGCTTTCCCACCACCTTCTCACGTTCTGGCACTTTCTGGTGCCTTTGGACCCAAGTTCCAGTTTTGGTCTCTTTTGGACCCTTTTTGCTTACCGGCAAAGGGAGACTGCGAAACTCGTCTCAGGCCGCTAAAACTCCTTGACTATCACGCCTATGACTTAAAGAAAGGCTTTCCCACCACCTTGTCACATTCTGGCACTTTCTGGTGCCTTTGGACCCAAGTTCCAGTTATGGTCTCTTTTGGTTCCCTTTTGCTTACCGGCAAAGGAAGACGTGCGAAGCTCGTCTCAAGCCACTGAAACTCCTTGAATATCACTCCTAGAACTCAAAGGAAGGATTTCTCACCACCTTCTCCCCTTCTGTCACTTTCTTGCACCTTTGCACCCAAGTTCTAGTTTTGGTCTCTTTTGGTCCCTTTTGCTTACCGGCAAAGGAAGACTAGCGAAACTCGTCTCAAGCCACTGAAACTCCTTGAATATCACTCCTAGAACTAAAAGGAAGGATTTCTCACCACCTTCTCTCCTTCTGGCACTTTCTGGCGCCTTTGGACCCAAGTTCTAGTTTTGGTCTCTTTTGGTCCCTTTTTGCTTACTGGCAAAGTGAGACTTGCGAAACTCGTCTCAGGCCACTAAAACTCCTTGAATATCACGCCTAGGACTCAAAGGAAGGCTTTCCCACCACCTTCTCAAATTTTGGCAGTTTCTGGTGCGTTTGGACCCAAGTTCCATTTTTGGTCTCTTTTGGTTCCGTTTTGCTTACTGGCAAAGGGAGACGTGCGAAACTCGTCTCAGGCCACTAAAACTCCTTGAATATCACGCCTAGGACTCAAAGGAAGGCTTTCCCACCACCTTCTCCCCTTCATTCACTTTCTTGCACCTTTGGACCCAAGTTCTAGTTTTGGTCTCTTTTGGTCCCTTTTGCTTACCGGCAAAGGAGGACTAGCGAAACTCGTCTCAAGCCACTGAAACTCCTTGAATATCACTCCTAGAACTAAAAGGAAGGATTTCTCACCACCTTCTCTCCTTCTGGCACTTTCTGGCGCCTTTGGACCCAAGTTCTAGTTTTGGTCTCTTTTGGTCCCTTTTTGCTTACTGGCAAAGGGAGACCTGCGAAACTCTTCTCAGGCCACTAAAACTCCTTGAATATCACGCCTAAGACTTAAAGGAAGGCTTTCCCACCACCTTCTCACATTCTGGCACTTTCTGGTGCCTTTGGACCCAAGTTCCAGTTATGGTCTCTTTTGGTCCCTTTTTGCTTACCAGCAAAGGGAGACCTGCGAAACTCGTCTCAGGCCACTAAAACTCCTTGAATATCACGCCTAGGACTCAAAGGAAGGCTTTCCCACCACCTTCTCACGTTCGGAACTTTACGGTATCCTTGGACCCAAGTGCTAGTTTTGGTCCCTTTTGGTTCCCTTTTCCTTACGGCAAAGGAAGACGTGCGAAACTCGTCTCAAGCCACTGAAATTCCTTGAATATCACTCCTAGAGCTCAAAGCAAGGATTTCTCACCACCTTCTCCCTTTCTGTCACTTTCTGGCACATTTGACCCAAGTTCTAGTTTTGGTCTCTTTTGGTCCCTTTTTGCTTACCGGCAAAGGTAGTCGTGTGAAACTCGTCTCAGGCCACTGAAACTCCTTGAATATCACTCCGAAGACACAAAGGAAGGCTCTCGCACCACATTCTCACGTTCAAGCACTTTCTGGTGCCTTTGGAGCCAAGTTCCAGTTTTGGTCTCTTTTGGTTCCCTTTTGCTTACCGGCAAAAGGAGACCTGCGAAACTCGTCTCAAGCCACTGAAACTCCTTGAATATCACTCCTAGAGCTCAAAGGAAGGATTTCTCACCACCTTCTCCCCTTCTGTCACTTTCTTGCACCTTTGGACCCAAGTTCTAGTTTTGGTCTCTTTTGGTCCCTTTTGCTTACCGGCAAAGGAAGACTAGCGAAACTCGTCTCAAGCCGCTGAAACTCCTTGAATATCACTCCTAGAACTCAAAGGAAGGATTTCTCACCACCTTCGCACGTTCTGGCACTTTCTGGTGCCCTTGGACCCAAGTTCCAGTTTTGGTCTCTTTTGGTTCCCTTTTGCTTACCAGCAAAGGAAGACGTGCGAAACTCGTCTCAAGCGACTGAAACTTCTTGAATATCACTCCTAGAACTCAAAGGAAGGATTTCTCACCACCTTCTCCCCTTCATTCACTTTCTTGCACCTTTGGACCCAAGTTCTAGTTTTGGTCTCTTTTGGTCACTTTTTGCTTACCGGCAAAGGAAGTCGTGTGAAACTCGTCTCAGGCCACTGAAATCCTTGAATATCACTCAGAAGACACAAAGGAAGGCTTTCTCACTACCTTTTCCGCTTCTGGCACTTTCTGGCGCCGTTGGACCCAAGTTCCGCTTTGGTCTCTTTTGGTTCCCTTTTGCTTACCGGCAAACGGAGACTTGCGAAACTCGTCTCGAGCCACTAAAACTCTTTGAATATCACGCCTTGCACTTAAAGGAAGGCTTTCCCACCACCTTCTCACGTTCTGGCACTTTCTGGTGCCTTTGGACCCAAGTTCCAGTTTTGGTCTCTTTTGGACCCTTTTTGCTTACCGGCAAAGGGAGACCTGCGAAACTCGTCTCAGGCCGCTAAAACTCCTTGACTATCACGCCTATGACTTAAAGAAAGGCTTTCCCACCACCTTGTCACATTCTGGCACTTTCTGGTGCCTTTGGACCCAAGTTCCAGTTATGGTCTCTTTTGGTTCCCTTTTGCTTACCGGCAAAGGAAGACGTGCGAAGCTCGTCTCAAGCCACTGAAACTCCTTGAATATCACTCCTAGAACTCAAAGGAAGGATTTCTCACCACCTTCTCCCCTTCTGTCACTTTCTTGCACCTTTGCACCCAAGTTCTAGTTTTGGTCTCTTTTGGTCCCTTTTGCTTACCGGCAAAGGAAGACTAGCGAAACTCGTCTCAAGCCACTGAAACTCCTTGAATATCACTCCTAGAACTAAAAGGAAGGATTTCTCACCACCTTCTCTCCTTCTGGCACTTTCTGGCGCCTTTGGACCCAAGTTCTAGTTTTGGTCTCTTTTGGTCCCTTTTTGCTTACTGGCAAAGTGAGACTTGCGAAACTCGTCTCAGGCCACTAAAACTCCTTGAATATCACGCCTAGGACTCAAAGGAAGGTTTTCCCACCACCTTCTCAAATTTTGGCAGTTTCGGTGCGTTTGGACCCAAGTTCCATTTTTGGTCTCTTTTGGTTCCGTTTTGCTTATCGGCAAAGGGAGACGTGCGAAACTTCGTCTCGAGGCCACTAAAACTCCTTGAATATCACGCCTAGGACTCAAAGGAAGGCTTTCCCACCACCTTCTCCCCTTCATTCACTTTCTTGCACCTTTGGACCCAAGTTCTAGTTTTGGTCTCTTTTGGTCCCTTTTGCTTACCGGCAAAGGAGGACTAGCGAAACTCGTCTCAAGCCACTGAAACTCCTTGAATATCACTCCTAGAACTAAAAGGAAGGATTTCTCACCACCTTCTCTCCTTCTGGCACTTTCTGGCGCCTTTGGACCCAAGTTCTAGTTTTGGTCTCTTTTGGTCCCTTTTTGCTTACTGGCAAAGGGAGACCTGCGAAACTCTTCTCAGGCCACTAAAACTCCTTGAATATCACGCCTAAGACTTAAAGGAAGGCTTTCCCACCACCTTCTCACATTCTGGCACTTTCTGGTGCCTTTGGACCCAAGTTCCAGTTATGGTCTCTTTTGGTCCCTTTTTGCTTACCAGCAAAGGGAGACTGCGAAACTCGTCTCAGGCCACTAAAACTCCTTGAATATCACGCCTAGGACTCAAAGGAAGGCTTTCCCACCACCTTCTCACGTTCTGGAACTTTCTGGTATCCTTGGACCCAAGTGCTAGTTTTGGTCCCTTTTGGTTCCCTTTTCCTTACCGGCAAAGGAAGACGTGCGAAACTCGTCTCAAGCCACTGAAATTCCTTGAATATCACTCCTAGAGCTCAAAGCAAGGATTTCTCACCACCTTCTCCCTTTCTGTCACTTTCTGGCACATTTGACCCAAGTTCTAGTTTTGGTCTCTTTTGGTCCCTTTTTGCTTACCGGCAAAGGTAGTCGTGTGAAACTCGTCTCAGGCCACTGAAACTCCTTGAATATCACTCCGAAGACACAAAGGAAGGCTCTCGCACCACATTCTCACGTTCAAGCACTTTCTGGTGCCTTTGGAGCCAAGTTCCAGTTTTGGTCTCTTTTGGTTCCCTTTTGCTTACCGGCAAAAGGAGACCTGCGAAACTCGTCTCAAGCCACTGAAACTCCTTGAATATCACTCCTAGAGCTCAAAGGAAGGATTTCTCACCACCTTCTCCCCTTCTGTCACTTTCTTGCACCTTTGGACCCAAGTTCTAGTTTTGGTCTCTTTTGGTCCCTTTTGCTTACCGGCAAAGGAAGACTAGCGAAACTCGTCTCAAGCCGCTGAAACTCCTTGAATATCACTCCTAGAACTCAAAGGAAGGATTTCTCACCACCTTCGCACGTTCTGGCACTTTCTGGTGCCCTTGGACCCAAGTTCCAGTTTTGGTCTCTTTTGGTTCCCTTTTGCTTACCAGCAAAGGAAGACGTGCGAAACTCGTCTCAAGCGACTGAAACTTCTTGAATATCACTCCTAGAACTCAAAGGAAGGATTTCTCACCACCTTCTCCCCTTCATTCACTTTCTTGCACCTTTGGACCCAAGTTCTAGTTTTGGTCTCTTTTGGTCACTTTTTGCTTACCGGCAAAGGAAGTCGTGTGAAACTCGTCTCAGGCCACTGAAATCCTTGAATATCACTCCGAAGACACAAAGGAAGGCTTTCTCACTACCTTTTCCGCTTCTGGCACTTTCTGGCGCCGTTGGACCCAAGTTCCAGTTTTGGTCTCTTTTGGTTCCCTTTTGCTTACCGGCAAACGGAGACTTGCGAAACTCGTCTCATGCCACTAAAACTCTTTGAATATCACTCCTTGAACTTAAAGGAAGGATTTCCCACCACCTTCTCACGTTACGGCACTTTACGGTGCCTTTGGACCCAAGTTCCAGTTTTGGTCTCTTTTGGACCCTTTTTGCTTACCTAAGAAAGGGAGACCTGCGAAACTCGTCTCAGGCCGCTAAAACTCCTTGACTATCACGCCTATGACTGAAAGAAAGGCTTTCCCACCACCTTGTCACATTACGGCACTTTACGGTGCCTTTGGACCCAAGTTCCGTTATGGTCTCTTTTGGTTCCCTTTTGCTTACTAAGCAAAGGAAGACGTGCGAAGCTTCGTCTCAAGCCACCGAAACTCCTTGAATATCACTCCTAGAACTCAAAGGAAGGATTTCTCACCACCTTCTCCCCTTCTCGTCACTTTCTTGCACCTTTGCACCCAAGTTCTAGTTTTGGTCTCTTTTGGTCCCTTTTGCTTACCGGCAAAGGAAGACTAGCGAAACTCGTCTCAAGCCACTGAAACTCCTTGAATATCACTCCTAGAACTAAAAGGAAGGATTTCTCACCACCTTCTCTCCTTCTGGCACTTTCTGGCGCCTTTGGACCCAAGTTCTAGTTTTGGTCTCTTTTGGTCCCTTTTTGCTTACTGGCAAAGTGAGACTTGCGAAACTCGTCTCAGGCCACTAAAACTCCTTGAATATCACGCCTAGGACTCAAAGGAAGGCTTTCCCACCACCTTCTCAAATTTTGGCAGTTTCGTGTTCGTTTGGAGCCAAGTTCCATTTTTGGTCTCTTTTGGTTCCGTTTTGCTTACTGGCAAAGGGAGACGTGCGAAACTCGTCTCAGGCCACTAAAACTCCTTGAATATCACGCCTAGGACTCAAAGGAAGGCTTTCCCACCACCTTCTCCCCTTCATTCACTTTCTTGCACCTTTGGACCCAAGTTCTAGTTTTGGTCTCTTTTGGTCCCTTTTGCTTACCTGCAAAGGAGGAATATCGAAACTAGTATCAAGCCACTGAAACTCCTTGAATATCACTCCTAGAACTAAAAGTAAGGATTTCTCACCACCTTCTCTCCTTACGGCACTTTACGGCGCCTTTGGACCCAAGTTCTAGTTTTGGTCTCTTTTGGTCCCTTTTTGCTTACTGGCAAAGGGAGACCTGCGAAACTCTTCTCCGGCCACTAAAACTCCTTGAATATCACGCCTAAGACTTAAAGGAAGGCTTTCCCACCACCTTCTCACATTCTGGCACTTTCTGGTGCCTTTGGACCCAAGTTCCAGTTATGGTCTCTTTTGGTCCCTTTTTGCTTACCAGCAAAGGGAGACCTGCGAAACTCGTCTCAGGCCACTAAAACTCCTTGAATATCACGCCTAGGACTCAAAGGAAGGCTTTCCCACCACCTTCTCACGTTCAGGAACTTTCTGGTATCCTTGGACCCAAGGGCTAGTTTTGGTCCCTTTTGGTTCCCTTTTCCTTACCGGCAAAGGAAGACGTGCGAAACTCGTCTCAAGCCACTGAAATTCCTTGAATATCACTCCTAGAGCTCAAAGCAAGGATTTCTCACCAACTTCTGCCCTGCTGTCACTTTACGGCACATTTGACCCAAGTTCTAGTTTTGGTCTCTTTTGGTCCCTTTTTGCTTACCGGCAAAGGTAGTCGTGTGAAACTCGTCTCAGGCCACTGAAACTCCTTGAATATCACTCCGAAGACACAAAGGAAGGCTCTCGCACCACATTCTCACGTTCAAGCACTTTACGGTGCCTTTGGAGCCAAGTTCCAGCTTTTGGTCTCTTTTGGTTCCCTTTGCTTACCGGCAAAAGGAGACCTGCGAAACTCGTCTCAAGCCACTCGAAACTCCTTGAATATCACTCCTAGAGCTCAAAGGAAGGATTTCTCACCACCTTCTCCCCTTCTTGTCACTTTCTTGCACCTTTGGACCCAAGTTCTAGTTTTGGTCTCTTTTGGTCCCTTTTGCTTACCGGCAAAGGAAGACTAGCGAAACTCGTCTCAAGCCGCTGAAACTCCTTGAATATCACTCCTAGAACTCAAAGGAAGGATTTCTCACCACCTTCGCACGTTCTGGCACTTTCTGGTGCCCTTGGACCCAAGTTCCAGTTTTGGTCTCTTTTGGTTCCCTTTTGCTTACCAAAGAAAGGAAGACGTGCGAAACTCGTCTCAAGCGACTGAAACTTCTTGAATATCACTCCTAGAACTCAAAGGAAGGATTTCTCACCACCTTCTCCCCTTCATTCACTTTCTTGCACCTTTGGACCCAAGTTCTAGTTTTGGTCTCTTTTGGTCACTTTTTGCTTACCGGCAAAGGAAGTCGTGTGAAACTCGTCTCAGGCCACTGAAATCCTTGAATATCACTCCGAAGACACAAAGGAAGGCTTTCTCACTACCTTTTCCGCTTCTGGCACTTTCTGGCGCCGTTGGACCCAAGTTCCAGTTTTGGTCTCTTTTGGTTCCCTTTTGCTTACCGGCAAACGGAGACTTGCGAAACTCGTCTCAGGCCACTAAAACTCTTTGAATATCACGCCTTGCACTTAAAGGAAGGCTTTCCCACCACCTTCTCACGTTCTGGCACTTTCTGGTGCCTTTGGACCCAAGTTCCAGTTTTGGTCTCTTTTGGACCCTTTTTGCTTACCGGCAAAGGGAGACCTGCGAAACTCGTCTCAGGCCGCTAAAACTCCTTGACTATCACGCCTATGACTTAAAGAAAGGCTTTCCCACCACCTTGTCACATTCTGGCACTTTCTGGTGCCTTTGGACCCAAGTTCCAGTTATGGTCTCTTTTGGTTCCCTTTTGCTTACCGGCAAAGGAAGACGTGCGAAGCTCGTCTCAAGCCACTGAAACTCCTTGAATATCACTCCTAGAACTCAAAGGAAGGATTTCTCACCACCTTCTCCCCTTCTGTCACTTTCTTGCACCTTTGCACCCAAGTTCTAGTTTTGGTCTCTTTTGGTCCCTTTTGCTTACCGGCAAAGGAAGACTAGCGAAACTCGTCTCAAGCCACTGAAACTCCTTGAATATCACTCCTAGAACTAAAAGGAAGGATTTCTCACCACCTTCTCTCCTTCTGGCACTTTCTGGCGCCTTTGGACCCAAGTTCTAGTTTTGGTCTCTTTTGGTCCCTTTTTGCTTACTGGCAAAGTGAGACTTGCGAAACTCGTCTCAGGCCACTAAAACTCCTTGAATATCACGCCTAGGACTCAAAGGAAGGCTTTCCCACCACCTTCTCAAATTTTGGCAGTTTCTGGTGCGTTTGGACCCAAGTTCCATTTTTGGTCTCTTTTGGTTCCGTTTTGCTTACTGGCAAAGGGAGACGTGCGAAACTCGTCTCAGGCCACTAAAACTCCTTGAATATCACGCCTAGGACTCAAAGGAAGGCTTTCCCACCACCTTCTCCCCTTCATTCACTTTCTTGCACCTTTGGACCCAAGTTCTAGTTTTGGTCTCTTTTGGTCCCTTTTGCTTACCTAAGCAAGGAGGACTAGCGAAACTCGTCTCAAGCCACTGAAACTCCTTGAATATCACTCCTAGAACTAAAAGGAAGGATTTCTCACCACCTTCTCTCCTTCTGGCACTTTCTGGCGCCTTTGGACCCAAGTTCTAGTTTTGGTCTCTTTTGGTCCCTTTTTGCTTACTGGCAAAGGGAGACCTGCGAAACTCTTCTCAGGCCACTAAAACTCCTTGAATATCACGCCTAAGACTTAAAGGAAGGCTTTCCCACCACCTTCTCACATTACGGCACTTTCTCGGTGCCTTTGGACCCAAGTTCCAGCTTATGGTCTCTTTTGGTCCCTTTTTGCTTACCAAAAGGGAGACCTGCGAAACTCGTCTCGTGCCACTAAAACTCCTTGAATATCACGCCTAGGACTCAAAGGAAGGCTTTCCCACCACCTTCTCACGTTACGGAACTTTACGGTATCCTTGGACCCAAGTGCTAGTTTTGGTCCCTTTTGGTTCCCTTTTCCTTACCGGCAAAGGAAGACGTGCGAAACTCGTCTCAAGCCACTGAAATTCCTTGAATATCACTCCTAGAGCTCAAAGCAAGGATTTCTCACCACCTTCTCCCTTTCTGTCACTTTCTGGCACATTTGACCCAAGTTCTAGTTTTGGTCTCTTTTGGTCCCTTTTTGCTTACCGGCAAAGGTAGTCGTGTGAAACTCGTCTCGTGCCACTTGAAACTCCTTGAATATCACTCCGAAGACACAAAGGAAGGCTCTCGCACCACATTCTCACGTTCAAGCACTTTCTGGTGCCTTTGGAGCCAAGTTCCAGTTTTGGTCTCTTTTGGTTCCCTTTTGCTTACCGGCAAAAGGAGACCTGCGAAACTCGTCTCAAGCCACTGAAACTCCTTGAATATCACTCCTAGAGCTCAAAGGAAGGATTTCTCACCACCTTCTCCCCTTCTGTCACTTTCTTGCACCTTTGGACCCAAGTTCTAGTTTTGGTCTCTTTTGGTCCCTTTTGCTTACCGGCAAAGGAAGACTAGCGAAACTCGTCTCAAGCCGCTGAAACTCCTTGAATATCACTCCTAGAACTCAAAGGAAGGATTTCTCACCACCTTCGCACGTTCTGGCACTTTCTGGTGCCCTTGGACCCAAGTTCCAGTTTTGGTCTCTTTTGGTTCCCTTTTGCTTACCAGCAAAGGAAGACGTGCGAAACTCGTCTCAAGCGACTGAAACTTCTTGAATATCACTCCTAGAACTCAAAGGAAGGATTTCTCACCACCTTCTCCCCTTCATTCACTTTCTTGCACCTTTGGACCCAAGTTCTAGTTTTGGTCTCTTTTGGTCACTTTTTGCTTACCGGCAAAGGAAGTCGTGTGAAACTCGTCTCAGGCCACTGAAATCCTTGAATATCACTCCGAAGACACAAAGGAAGGCTTTCTCACTACCTTTTCCGCTTCTGGCACTTTCTGGCGCCGTTGGACCCAAGTTCCAGTTTTGGTCTCTTTTGGTTCCCTTTTGCTTACCGGCAAACGGAGACTTGCGAAACTCGTCTCAGGCCACTAAAACTCTTTGAATATCACGCCTTGCACTTAAAGGAAGGCTTTCCCACCACCTTCTCACGTTCTGGCACTTTCTGGTGCCTTTGGACCCAAGTTCCGCTTTTGGTCTCTTTTGGACCCTTTTTGCTTACCGGCAAACGGAGACTTGCGAAACTCGTCTCAGGCCGCTAAAACTCCTTGACTATCACGCCTATGACTTAAAGAAAGGCTTTCCCACCACCTTGTCACATTCTGGCACTTTCTGGTGCCTTTGGACCCAAGTTCCAGTTATGGTCTCTTTTGGTTCCCTTTTGCTTACCGGCAAAGGAAAACGTGCGAAGCTCGTCTCAAGCCACTGAAACTCCTTGAATATCACTCCTAGAACTCAAAGGAAGGATTTCTCACCACCTTCTCCCCTTCTGTCACTTTCTTGCACCTTTGCACCCAAGTTCTAGTTTTGGTCTCTTTTGGTCCCTTTTGCTTACCGGCAAAGGAAGACTAGCGAAACTCGTCTCAAGCCACTGAAACTCCTTGAATATCACTCCTAGAACTAAAAGGAAGGATTTCTCACCACCTTCTCTCCTTACGGCACTTTCTCGGCGCCTTTGGACCCAAGTTCTATTTTTGGTCTCTTTTGGTACCTTTTTGCTTACTGGCAAAGTGAGACTTGCGAAACTCGTCTCAGGCCACTAAAACTCCTTGAATATCACGCCTAGGACTCAAAGGAAGGCTTTCCCACCACCTTCTCAATTTCTGGCAGTTTCTGTTGCCTTTGGACCCAAGTTCCATTTTTGGTCTCTTTTGGTTCCGTTTTGCTTATCGGCAAAGGGAGACGTGCGAAACTCGTCTCTGGCCACTAACACTCCTTGAATATCACGCCTAGGACTCAAAGGAAGGCTTTCCCACCACCTTCTCCCCTTCATTCACTTTCTTGCACCTTTGGACCCAAGTTCTAGTTTTGGTCTCTTTTGGTCCCTTTTGCTTACCGGCAAAGGAGGACTAGCGAAACTCGTCTCAAGCCACTGAAACTCCTTGAATATCACTCCTAGAACTAAAAGGAAGGATTTCTCACCACCTTCTCTCCTTCTGGCACTTTCTGGCGCCTTTGGACCCAAGTTCTAGTTTTGGTCTCTTTTGGTCCCTTTTTGCTTACTGGCAAAGGGAGACCTGCGAAACTCTTCTCAGGCCACTAAAACTCCTTGAATATCACGCCTAAGACTTAAAGGAAGGCTTTCCCACCACCTTCTCACATTCTGGCACTTTCTGGTGCCTTTGGACCCAAGTTCTAGTTATGGTCTCTTTTGGTCCCTTTTTGCTTACCAGCAAAGGGAGACCTGCGAAACTCGTCTCAGGCCACTAAAACTCCTTGAATATCACGCCTAGGACTCAAAGGAAGGCTTTCCCACCACCTTCTCACGTTCTGGAACTTTCTGGTATCCTTGGACCCAAGTGCTAGTTTTGGTCCCTTTTGGTTCCCTTTTCCTTACCGGCAAAGGAAGACGTGCGAAACTCGTCTCAAGCCACTGAAATTCCTTGAATATCACTCCTAGAGCTCAAAGCAAGGATTTCTCACCACCTTCTCCCTTTCTGTCACTTTCTGGCACATTTGACCCAAGTTCTAGTTTTGGTCTCTTTTGGTCCCTTTTTGCTTACCGGCAAAGGTAGTCGTGTGAAACTCGTCTCAGGCCACTGAAACTCCTTGAATATCACTCCGAAGACACAAAGGAAGGCTCTCGCACCACATTCTCACGTTCAAGCACTTTCTGGTGCCTTTGGAGCCAAGTTCAGCTTTTGGTCTCTTTTGGTTCCCTTTTGCTTACCGGCAAAAGGAGACCTGCGAAACTCGTCTCAAGCCACTGAAACTCCTTGAATATCACTCCTAGAGCTCAAAGGAAGGATTTCTCACCACCTTCTCCCCTTCTGTCACTTTCTTGCACCTTTGGACCCAAGTTCTAGTTTTGGTCTCTTTTGGTCCCTTTTGCTTACCGGCAAAGGAAGACTAGCGAAACTCGTCTCAAGCCGCTGAAACTCCTTGAATATCACTCCTAGAACTCAAAGGAAGGATTTCTCACCACCTTCGCACGTTCTGGCACTTTCTGGTGCCCTTGGACCCAAGTTCAGTATTGGTCTCTTTTGGTTCCCTTTTGCTTACCAGCAAAGGAAGACGTGCGAAACTCGTCTCAAGCGACTGAAACTTCTTGAATATCACTCCTAGAACTCAAAGGAAGGATTTCTCACCACCTTCTCCCCTTCATTCACTTTCTTGCACCTTTGGACCCAAGTTCTAGTTTTGGTCTCTTTTGGTCACTTTTTGCTTACCTAAGAAAGGAAGTCGTGTGAAACTCGTCTCGTGCCACCGAAATCCTTGAATATCACTCCGAAGACACAAAGGAAGGCTTTCTCACTACCTTTTCCGCTTCCGGCACTTTCGGCGCCGTTGGACCCAAGTTCCGCTTTGGTCTCTTTTGGTTCCCTTTGCTTACCGGCAAACGGAGACTTGCGAAACTCGTCTCAGGCCACTAAAACTCTTTGAATATCACGCCTTGCACTTAAAGGAAGGCTTTCCCACCACCTTCTCACGTTCTGGCACTTTCTGGTGCCTTTGGACCCAAGTTCCAGTTTTGGTCTCTTTTGGACCCTTTTTGCTTACCGCAAAGGGAGACTGCGAAACTCGTCTCAGGCCGCTAAAACTCCTTGACTATCACGCCTATGACTTAAAGAAAGGCTTTCCCACCACCTTGTCACATTCTGGCACTTTCTGGTGCCTTTGGACCCAAGTTCCAGTTATGGTCTCTTTTGGTTCCCTTTTGCTTACCGGCAAAGGAAAACGTGCGAAGCTCGTCTCAAGCCACTGAAACTCCTTGAATATCACTCCTAGAACTCAAAGGAAGGATTTCTCACCACCTTCTCCCCTTCTGTCACTTTCTTGCACCTTTGCACCCAAGTTCTAGTTTTGGTCTCTTTTGGTCCCTTTTGCTTACCGGCAAAGGAAGACTAGCGAAACTCGTCTCAAGCCACTGAAACTCCTTGAATATCACTCCTAGAACTAAAAGGAAGGATTTCTCACCACCTTCTCTCCTTCTGGCACTTTCTGGCGCCTTTGGACCCAAGTTCTAGTTTTGGTCTCTTTTGGTCCCTTTTTGCTTACTGGCAAAGTGAGACTTGCGAAACTCGTCTCAGGCCACTAAAACTCCTTGAATATCACGCCTAGGACTCAAAGGAAGGCTTTCCCACCACCTTCTCAAATTTTGGCAGTTTAAGTGCGTTTGGACCCAAGTTCCATTTTTGGTCTCTTTTGGTTCCGTTTTGCTTACTGGCAAAGGGAGACGTGCGAAACTCGTCTCAGGCCACTAAAACTCCTTGAATATCACGCCTAGGACTCAAAGGAAGGCTTTCCCACCACCTTCTCCCCTTCATTCACTTTCTTGCACCTTTGGACCCAAGTTCTAGTTTTGGTCTCTTTTGGTCCCTTTTGCTTACCGGCAAAGGAGGACTAGCGAAACTCGTCTCAAGCCACTGAAACTCCTTGAATATCACTCCTAGAACTAAAAGGAAGGATTTCTCACCACCTTCTCTCCTTCTGGCACTTTCTGGCGCCTTTGGACCCAAGTTCTAGTTTTGGTCTCTTTTGGTCCCTTTTTGCTTACTGGCAAAGGGAGACCTGCGAAACTCTTCTCAGGCCACTAAAACTCCTTGAATATCACGCCTAAGACTTAAAGGAAGGCTTTCCCACCACCTTCTCACATTCTGGCACTTTCTGGTGCCTTTGGACCCAAGTTCCAGTTATGGTCTCTTTTGGTCCCTTTTTGCTTACCAGCAAAGGGAGACCTGCGAAACTCGTCTCAGGCCACTAAAACTCCTTGAATATCACGCCTAGGACTCAAAGGAAGGCTTTCCCACCACCTTCTCACGTTCTGGAACTTTCTGGTATCCTTGGACCCAAGTGCTAGTTTTGGTCCCTTTTGGTTCCCTTTTCCTTACCGGCAAAGGAAGACGTGCGAAACTCGTCTCAAGCCACTGAAATTCCTTGAATATCACTCCTAGAGCTCAAAGCAAGGATTTCTCACCACCTTCTCCCTTTCTGTCACTTTCTGGCACATTTGACCCAAGTTCTAGTTTTGGTCTCTTTTGGTCCCTTTTTGCTTACCGGCAAAGGTAGTCGTGTGAAACTCGTCTCAGGCCACTGAAACTCCTTGAATATCACTCCGAAGACACAAAGGAAGGCTCTCGCACCACATTCTCACGTTCAAGCACTTTCTGGTGCCTTTGGAGCCAAGTTCCAGTTTTGGTCTCTTTTGGTTCCCTTTTGCTTACCGGCAAAAGGAGACCTGCGAAACTCGTCTCAAGCCACTGAAACTCCTTGAATATCACTCCTAGAGCTCAAAGGAAGGATTTCTCACCACCTTCTCCCCTTCTGTCACTTTCTTGCACCTTTGGACCCAAGTTCTAGTTTTGGTCTCTTTTGGTCCCTTTTGCTTACCGGCAAAGGAAGACTAGCGAAACTCGTCTCAAGCCGCTGAAACTCCTTGAATATCACTCCTAGAACTCAAAGGAAGGATTTCTCACCACCTTCGCACGTTCTGGCACTTTCTGGTGCCCTTGGACCCAAGTTCCAGTTTTGGTCTCTTTTGGTTCCCTTTTGCTTACCAGCAAAGGAAGACGTGCGAAACTCGTCTCAAGCGACTGAAACTTCTTGAATATCACTCCTAGAACTCAAAGGAAGGATTTCTCACCACCTTCTCCCCTTCATTCACTTTCTTGCACCTTTGGACCCAAGTTCTAGTTTTGGTCTCTTTTGGTCCCTTTTGCTTACCGGCAAAGGAAGACTAGCGAAACTCGTCTCAAGCCACTGAAACTCCTTGAATATCACTCCTAGAACTAAAAGGAAGGATTTCTCACCACCTTCTCTCCTTCTAGCACTTTCTGGCGCCTTTGGACCCAAGTTCTAGTTTTGGTCTCTTTTGGTCCCTTTTTGCTTACTGGCAAAGGGAGACTTGCGAAACTCGTCTCAGGCCACTAAAACTCCTTGAGTATCACGCATAGGACTCAAAGGAAGGCTTTCCCACCACCTTCTCACGTTCTGGCACTTTCTGGTGCCTTTGGACCCAGTTCCAGTTTTGGTCTCTTTTGGTTCCCTTTTGCTTACCGGCAAAGGAAGACGTGCGAAGCTCGTCACAAGCCACTGAAACTCCTTGAATATCACCCTAGAACTCAAAGGAAGGATTTCTCACCACCTTCTCCCCTTCTGTCACTTTCTTGCACCTTTGGACCCACGTTCTAGTTTTGGTCTCTTTTGGTCCCTTTTGCTTACCGGCAAAGGAAGACTAGCGAAACTCGTCTCAAGCCGCTGAAACTCCTTGAATATCACTCCTAGAACTCAAAGGAAGGATTTCTCACCACCTTCTCCCCTTCTGGCACTTTCTGGCGCCTTTGGACCCAAGTTCCAATTTTGGTCTCTTTTGGTCCCTTTTTGCTTATTGGCAAAGGGAGACTTGCGAAACTCGTCACATGCCACTAAAACTCCTTCAATATCACGCCTACGACTTAAAGGATGGCTTTCCCACCACCTTCTCAAATTTTGGCAGTTTCTGGTGCGTTTGGACCCAAGTTCCATTTTTGGTCTCTTTTGGTTCCGTTTTGCTTACTGGCAAAGGGAGACGTGCGAAACTCGTCTCAGGCCACTAAAACTCCTTGAATATCACGCCTAGGACTCAAAGGAAGGCTTTCCCACCACCTTCTCCCCTTCATTCACTTTCTTGCACCTTTGGACCCAAGTTCTAGTTTTGGTCTCTTTTGGTCCCTTTTGCTTACCGGCAAAGGAGGACTAGCGAAACTCGTCTCAAGCCACTGAAACTCCTTGAATATCACTCCTAGAACTAAAAGGAAGGATTTCTCACCACCTTCTCTCCTTCTGGCACTTTCTGGCGCCTCTGGACCCAAGTTCTAGTTTTGGTCTCTTTTGGTCCCTTTTTGCTTACTGGCAAAGGGAGACCTGCGAAACTCTTCTCAGGCCACTAAAACTCCTTGAATATCACGCCTAAGACTTAAAGGAAGGCTTTCCCACCACCTTCTCACATTCTGGCACTTTCTGGTGCCTTTGGACCCAAGTTCCAGTTATGGTCTCTTTTGGTTCCCTTTTGCTTACCGGCAAAGGAAGACGTGCGAAACTCATCTCAGGCCACTAAAACTCCTTGAATATCACGCCTAGGACTCAAAGGAAGGCTTTCCCACCACCTTCTCACGTTCTGGCACTTTCTGGTGCCCTTGGATCCAAGTTCCAGTTTTGGTCCCTTTTGGTTCCCTTTTCCTTACAGGCAAAGGAAGACATGCGAAACTCGTCTCAAGCCACTGAAATTCCTTGAATATAACTCCTAGAGCTCAAAGCAAGGATTTCTCACCACCTTCTCCCTTTCTGTCACTTTATGGCACATTTGACCCAAGTTCTAATTTTGGTCTCTTTTGGTCCCTTTTTGCTTACCGGCAAAGGTAGTCGTGTGAAACTCGTCTCAGGCCACTGAAACTCCTTGAATATCACTCCGAAGACACAAAGGAAGGCTCTCGCACCACATTCTCACGTTCAAGCACTTTCTGGTGCCTTTGGAGCCAAGTTCCAGTTTTGGTCTCTTTTGGTTCCCTTTTGCTTACCGGCAAAAGGAGACCTGCGAAACTCGTCTCAAGCCACTGAAACTCCTTGAATATCACTCCTAGAACTCAAAGGAAGGATTTCTCACCACCTTCTCCCCTTCTGGCACTTTCTGGCGCCTTTGGACCCAAGTTCCAGTTTTGGTCTCTTTTGGTTCCCTTTTACTTACCAGCAAAGGAAGACGTGCGAAACTCGTCTCAAGCCACTGTAACTCCTTGAATACCATTCCTAGAACTCAAAGGAAGGATTTCTCACCACCTTCTCCCCTTCTGGCAGTTTCTGGCGCCTTTGGACCCAAGTTCCAGTTTTGGTCTCTTTCGGTTCCCTTTTGCTTACCGGCAAAGGAAGACGTGCGAAACTCGTCTCAAGCGACTGAAACTTCTTGAATATCACTCCTAGAACTCAAAGGAAGGATTTCTCACCACCTTCTCCCCTTCTGTCACTTTCTGGCACCATTGACCCAAGTTCTAGTTTTGGTCTCTTTTGGTTCCCTTTTGCTTACCGGCAAAGGAAGACGTGCGAAACTCGTTTCAAGCCACTGAAACTCCTTGAATATCACTCCTACAACTCAAAGGAAGGCTTTCCCACCTTATTCTCACGTTTTGGCACTTTCTGGTGCCTTTGGACCCAAGTTCCAGTTTTGGTCTCTTTTGGTTCCCTTTTGCTTACCAGCAAAGGAAGACGTGCGAAACTCGTCTCAAGCCACTGTAACTCCTTGAATACCATTCCTAGAACTCAAAGGAAGGATTTCTCACCACCTTCTCCCCTTCTGGCAGTTTCTGGCGCCTTTGGACCCAAGTTCCAGTTTTGGTCTCTTTTGGTTCCCTTTTGCTTACCGGCAAAGGAAGACGTGCGAAACTCGTCTCAAGCGACTGAAACTTCTTGAATATCACTCCTAGAACTCAAAGGAAGGATTTCTCACCACCTTCTCCCCTTCTGTCACTTTCTGGCGCCTTTCGACCCAAGTTCCAGTTTTGGTCTCTTTTGGTCCCTTTTTGCTTACCAGCAAAGGGAGACCTGCGAAACTCGTCTCAGGCCGCTAAAACTCCTTGAATATCACGCCTATGACTTAAAGGAAGGCTTTCCCACCACCTTGTCACATTCTGGCACTTTCTGGTGCCTTTGGACCCAAGTTCCAGTTATGGTCTCTTTTGGTTCCCTTTTGCTTACCGGCAAAGGAAGACGTGCGAAACTCATCTCAGGCCACTAAAACTCCTTGAATATCACGCCTAGGACTCAAAGGAAGGCTTTCCCACCACCTTCTCACGTTCTGGCACTTTCTGGTGCCCTTGGACCCAAGTTCCAGTTTTGGTCCCTTTTGGTTCCCTTTTCCTTACGGGCAAAGGAAGGCGTGTGAAACTCGTCTTAAGCCACTGAAATTCCTTGAATATCACTCCTAGAACTCAAAGGAAGGCTTTCCCACCACCTTCTCACGTTCTGGCACTTTCTGGTGCCTTTGGACCCAAGTTCCAGTTTTGGTCTCTTTTCGTTCCTTTTTGCTTACCAGCAAAGGAAGACGTGCGAAACTCCTCTCAAGCCACTGAAACTCCTTGAATATCACTCCTAGGACTCAAAGGAAGGCTTTCCCACCTTATTCTCACATTTTGGCACTTTCTGGTGCCTTTGGACCCAAGTTCCAGTTTTGGTCTCTTTTGGACCCTTTTTGCTTACCGGCAAAGGGAGACCTGCGAAACTCGTCTCCGGCCGCTAAAACTCCTTGGCTATCACGCCTATGACTTAAAGGAAGGCTTTCCCACCACCTTGTCACATTCTGGCACTTTCTGGTGCCTTTGGACCCAAGTTCCAGTTATGGTCTCTTTTGGTTCCCTTTTGCTTACCGGCAAAGGAAGACGTGCGAAACTCGTCTCACGCCACTGAAACTCCTTCAGTATCACTCCTAGAACTCAAAGGAAGGATTTCTCACCACATTCTCCCCTTCTGGCACTTTCTGGCGCCTTTCGACCCAAGTTCCAGTTTTGGTCTCTTTTGGTCCCTTTTTGCTTACCAGCAAAGGGAGACCTGCGAAACTCGTCTCAGGCCACTAAAACTCCTTGAATATCACGCCTAGGACTCAAAGGAAGGCTTTCCCACCACCTTCTCACGTTCTGGAACATTCTGGTATCCTTGGACCCAAGTGCTAGTTTTGGTCCCTTTTGGTTCCCTTTTCCTTACCGGCAAAGGAAGACGTGCGAAACTCGTCTCAAGCCACTGAAATTCCTTGAATATCACTCCTAGAGCTCAAAGCAAGGATTTCTCACCACCTTCTCCCTTTCTGTCACTTTCTGGCACATTTGACCCAAGTTCTAGTTTTGGTCTCTTTTGGTCCCTTTTTGCTTCTGCAAGCAAAGGTAGTCGTGTGAAACTCGTCTCAGCCACTGAAACTCCTTGAATATCACTCCGAAGACACAAAGGAAGGCTCTCGCACCACATTCTCACGTTCAAGCACTTTCTGGTGCCTTTGGAGCCAAGTTCCAGTTTTGGTCTCTTTTGGTTCCCTTTTGCTTACCGGCAAAAGGAGACCTGCGAAACTCGTCTCAAGCCACTGAAACTCCTTGAATATCACTCCTAGAACTCAAAGGAAGGATTTCTCACCACCTTCTCCCATTCTGTCACTTTCTTGCACCTTTGGACCCAAGTTCTAGTTTTGGTCTCTTTTGGTCCCTTTTGCTTACCGGCAAAGGAAGACTAGCGAAACTCGTCTCAAGCCGCTGAAACTCCTTGAATATCACTCCTAGAACTCAAAGGAAGGATTTCTCACCACCTTCTCACGTTCTGGCACTTTCTGGTGCCCTTGGACCCAAGTTCCAGTTTTGGTCTCTTTTGGTTCGCTTTTCCTTACCGGCAAAGGAAGACGTGCGAAACTCGTCTCAAGCCACTGAAACTCCTTAGATATAACTGCTAGAACTCAAAGGAAGTATTTCTCACCACCTTCTCCCCTTCTGGCACTTTCTGGCGCCTTTTGACCCAAGTTCCAGTTTTGGTCTCTTTTGGTTCCCTTTTGCTTACCAGCAAAGGAAGACGTGCGAAACTCGTCTAAAGCCACTGTAACTCCTTGAATATCACTCCTAGAACTCAAAGGAAGGATTTCTCACCTCCTTCTCCCCTTCTGGCACTTTCTGGCGCCTTTTGACCCAAGTTGCAGTTTTGGTCTCTTTTGGTCCCTTTTTGCTTACTGGCAATAGGAGACTTGCGAAACTCGTCTCAAGCCACTGAAACTCCTTGAATATCACTCCTAGAACTCAAAGGAAGGCTTTCCCACCTTATTCTCACGTTCTGGCACTTTCTGGTGCCTTTGGACCCAAGTTCCAGTTTTGGTCTCTTTTGGTTCCCTTTTGCTTACCAGCAAAGGAAGACGTGCGAAACTCGTCTCAAGCCACTGTAACTCGTTGAATATCATTCCTAGAACTCAAAGGAAGGATTTCTCACCACCTTCTCCCCTTCTGGAACTTTCTGGCGCCTTTGGACCCAAGTTCCAGTTTTAGTCTCTTTTGGTCTCTTTTTGCTTACTGGCAAAGGGAGACCTGCGAAACTCGTCTCAGGCCACTAAAATACATTGACTATCACGCCTATGACTTAAAGGAAGGCTTTCCCACCACCTTATCACATTTTGGCACTTTCTAGTGCCTTTGGACCCAACTTCCAGTTATGGTCTCTTTTGGTTCCCTTTTGCTTATCGGCAAAGGAAGACGTGCGAAACTCATCTCAGGCCACTAAAACTCCTTGAATATCACGCCTAGCACTCAAAGGAAGGCTTTCCCACCACCTTCTCACGTTCTGCACTTTCTGGTGCCCTTGGACCCAAGTTCCAATTTTGGTCCCTTTTGGTTCCCTTTTGCTTACCAGCAAAGGAAGACGTGCGACACTCGTCTCAGGCCACTGAAACTCCTTGAATATCACTCCTAGAACTCAAAGGAAGGCTTTCCCACCTTATTCTCACGTTTTGGCACTTTCTGGTGCCTTTGGACCCAAGTTCCAGTTTTGGTCTCTTTTGGTTCCCTTTTGCTTACCGGCAAAGGGAGACCTGCGAAACTCGTCTCAGGCCGCTAAAACTCCTTGAATATCACGCCTATGACTTAAAGGAAGGCTTTCCCACCACCTTGTCACATTCTGGCACTTTCTGGTGCCTTTGGACCCAACTTCCAGTTTTGGTCTCTTTTGGTCCCTTTTTGCTTACTGGCGAAGGGAAACTTGCGAAACTCGTCTCAGGCCACTAAAACTCTTTGAATATCACGCCTAGGACTCAAAGGAAGGCTTTCCCATCGCCTTCTCACGTTCGGGCTTTTTCTGGTGCCTTTGGACCCATGTTCCAGTTTTGGTCTTTTTTGGTTCCCTTTTGCTTACCGGCAAAGCAAGACGTGCGAAACTGGTCTCAAGCCACTGAAACTCCTTGAATATCACTCCTAGAACTCAAAGGAAGGATTTCTCACCACCTTCTCCCCTTCTGTCACTTTCTGGCACCTTTGGACCCAAGTTCTAGTTTTGGTCTATTTTGGTTCCCTTTTGCTTACCGGCAAAGCAAGACGTGCGAAACTGGTCTCAAGCCACTGAAACTCCTTGAATATCACTCCTAGAACTCAAAGGAAGGAATTCTCACCATCTTTTCCCCTTCTGGCACTTTCTGGCACCTTTGACCCAAGTTCCAGTTTTGGTCTCTTTTGGTCCCTTTTTGCTTACCGGCAAAGGAAGTTGTGCGAAACTCGTCTCAGGACTCTGAAATCCTTGAATATCACTCCGAAGACACAAAGGAAGGCTTTCTCACCACCTTTTCCGCTTCTGGCACTTTCTGGTGCCTTTGGATCCAAGTTCCAGTTTTGGTCTCTTTTGGTTCCCTTTTGCTTACCGGCAAAGGAAGACGTGCGAAACTGGTCTCAAGCCACTGAAACTCCTTGAATATCACTCCTAGAACTCAAAGGAAGGATTTCTCACCACCTTCTCCCCTTCTGGCACTTTCTGGCTCCTTTGGACCCAAGTTCCAGTTTTGGTCTCTTTTGGTCCCTTTTTGCTTACTGGCAAAGGGAGACTTGCGAAACTCGTCTCAGGCCACTAAAACTCAATGAATATCACGCCTACGACTTAAAGGAAGGCTTTCCCACCACCTTCTCACATTCTGGCACTTTGTGGTGCCTTTGGACCCAAGTTCCAGTTTTGGTCTCTTTTGGTTCACTTTTGCTTACCGGCAAAGGAAGACGTTCAAAACTCGTCTCAGGCCAGTAAAACTCCTTGAATATCACGCGTAGGACTTAAAGGAAGGCTTTCCCACCTTATTCTCACGTTCTGGCACTTTCTGGTGCCTTTGGACCCAAGTTCCAGTTTTGGTCTCTTTTGGTTCCCTTCTGCTTACCGGCAAAGGAAGACGTGCGAAACTCGTCTCAAGCCACTGAAACTCCTTGAATATCACTCCTAGAACTCAAAGGAAGGATTTCTCAACACCTTTTTCCCCTCTGGCACTTTCTGGCGCCTTTCGACCCAAGTTCCAGTTTTGGTCTCTTTTGGTCCCTTTTTGCTTACCGGCAAAGGAAGTTGTGCGAAACTCGTCTCAGGACTCTGAAATCCTTGAATATCACTCCGAAGACACAAAGGAAGGCTTTCTCACCACCTTTTCCGCTTCTGGCACTTTCTGGTGCCTTTGGATCCAAGTTCCAGTTTTGGTCTCTTTTGGTTCCCTTTTGCTTACCGGCAAAGGAAGACGTGCGAAACTGGTCTCAAGCCACTGAAACTCCTTGAATATCACTCCTAGAACTCAAAGGAAGGATTTCTCACCACCTTCTCCCCTTCTGGCACTTTCTGGCTCCTTTGGACCCAAGTTCCAGTTTTGGTCTCTTTTGGTCCCTTTTTGCTTACTGGCAAAGGGAGACTTGCGAAACTCGTCTCAGGCCACTAAAACTCAATGAATATCACGCCTACGACTTAAAGGAAGGCTTTCCCACCACCTTCTCACATTCTGGCACTTTCTGGTGCCTTTGGACCCAAGTTCTAGTTTTGGTCTCTTTTGGTTCCCTTTGCTTACCTAAGCAAAGGAAGACGTTCAAAACTCGTCTCAGGCCAGTAAAACTCCTTGAATATCACGCGTAGGACTTAAAGGAAGGCTTTCCCACCTTATTCTCACGTTCTGGCACTTTCTGGTGCCTTTGGACCCAAGTTCCAGTTTTGGTCTCTTTTGGTTCCCTTCTGCTTACCGGCAAAGGAAGACGTGCGAAACGCGTCTCAAGCCACTGAAACTCCTTGAATATCACTCCTAGAACTCAAAGGAAGGATTTCTCAACACCTTTTTCCCCTCTGGCACTTTCTCGGCGCCTTTCGACCCAAGTTCCAGCTTTGGTCTCTTTTGGTCCCTTTTTGCTTACCTGCAAAGGAAGTTGTGCGAAACTCGTCTCAGACTCGAAATCCTTGAATATCACTCCGAAGACACAAAGGAAGGCTTTCTCACCACCTTTTCCGCTTCTGGCACTTTCTGGTGCCTTTGGATCCAAGTTCCAGTTTTGGTCTCTTTTGGTTCCCTTTTGCTTACCGGCAAAGGAAGACGTGCGAAACTGGTCTCAAGCCACTGAAACTCCTTGAATATCACTCCTAGAACTCAAAGGAAGGATTTCTCACCACCTTCTCCCCTTCTGGCACTTTCTGGCTCCTTTGGACCCAAGTTCCAGTTTTGGTCTCTTTTGGTCCCTTTTTGCTTACTGGCAAAGGGAGACTTGCGAAACTCGTCTCAGGCCACTAAAACTCAATGAATATCACGCCTACGACTTAAAGGAAGGCTTTCCCACCACCTTCTCACATTCTGGCACTTTCTGGTGCCTTTGGACCCAAGTTCTAGTTTTGGTCTCTTTTGGTTCCCTTTTGCTTACCGGCAAAGGAAGACGTTCAAAACTCGTCTCAGGCCAGTAAAACTCCTTGAATATCACGCGTAGGACTTAAAGGAAGGCTTTCCCACCTTATTCTCACGTTCTGGCACTTTCTGGTGCCTTTGGACCCAAGTTCCAGTTTTGGTCTCTTTTGGTTCCCTTCTGCTTACCGGCAAAGGAAGACGTGCGAAACTCGTCTCAAGCCACTGAAACTCCTTGAATATCACTCCTAGAACTCAAAGGAAGGATTTCTCACCACCTTCTCCCCTTCTGTCACTTTCTGGCACCTTTGGACCCAAGTTCTAGTTTTGGTCTATTTTGGTTCCCTTTTGCTTACCGGCAAAGCAAGACGTGCGAAACTGGTCTCAAGCCACTGAAACTCCTTGAATATCACTCCTAGAACTCAAAGGAAGGATTTCTCACCACCTTTTCCCCTTCTGGCACTTTCTGGCGCCTTTGGACCCATGTTCCAGTTTTGGTCTCTTTTGGTTCCCTTTTGCTTACCGGCAAAGGAAGACGTGCGAAACTCGTCTCAAGCCACTGAAACTTCTTGAATATCACTCCTAGAACTCAAAGGAAGGAATTCTCACCACCTTCTCCCCTTCTGTCACTTTCTGGCACCTTTGACCCAAGTTCCAGTTTTGGTCTCTTTTGGTTCCCTTTTCCTTACCGGCAAAGGAAGACGTGTGAAACTCATCTCAGGCCACTAAAACTCCTTGAATATCACGCCTAGGACTCAAAGGAAGGCTTTCCCACCACCTTCTCGCGTTCTGGCACTTTCTGGTGCCTTTGGACCCATGTTCCAGTTTTGGTCTCTTTTGGTTCCCTTTTGCTTACCGGCAAAGGAAGGCGTGCGAAACTCGTCTCAAGCCACTGAAACTCCTTGAATATCACTCCTAGAACTCAAAGGAAGGATTTCTCAACACCTTTTTCCCCTCTGGCACTTTCTGGCGCCTTTCGACCCAAGTTCCAGTTTTGGTCTCTTTTGGTCCCTTTTTGCTTACCGGCAAAGGAAGTTGTGCGAAACTCGTCTCAGGACTCTGAAATCCTTGAATATCACTCCGAAGACACAAAGGAAGGCTTTCTCACCACCTTTTCCGCTTCTGGCACTTTCTGGTGCCTATGGATCCAAGTTCCATGTTTGGTCTCTTTTGGTTCCCTTTTGCTTACCGGCAAAGGAAGACGTGCGAAACTGGTCTCAAGCCACTGAAACTCCTTGAATATCACTCCTAGAAGTCAAAGGAAGGATTTCTCACCACCTTCTCCCCTTCTGGCACTTTCTGGCGCCTTTGGACCCAAGTTCCAGTTTTGGTCTCTTTTGGTCCCTTTTTGCTTACTCGCAAAGGGAGACTTGCGAAACTCGTCTTAGGCCACTAAAACTCTTAGAATATCACGCCTAGGACTCAAAGGAAGGCTTTCTCACCACCTTTTCTGCTTCTGGCACTTTCTGGTGCCTTTGGATCCAAGTTCCAGTCTTGGTCTCTTTTGGTTCCCTTTTGCATACCGGCAAAGAAAGACGTGCGAAACTCGTCTCAGGCCACTAAAACTCCTTGAATATCACGCCTAGGACTCAAAGGAAGGCTTTCCCACCACCTTCTCTCATTTTGGCAGTTTCTGGTGCCTTTGGACCCAAGTTCTAGTTTTGGTCTCTTTTGGTTCCCTTTTGCTTACTGGCAAAGGAAGACGTGCGAAACTCGTCTCAAGCTACTGAAACTCCTTGAATATCACTCCTAGAACTCAAAGGAAGGCTTTCCCACCTTATTCTCACGTTCTGGCACTATCTGGTGCCTCTGGACCCAAGTTCCAGTTTTGGTCTCTTTTGGTTCCCTTTTGCTTACCGGCAAAGGAAGACGTGCGAAACTCGTCTCAAGCGACTGAAACTTCTTGAATATCATTCCTAGAACTCAAAGGAAGGATTTCTCACCACCTTCTCCCCTTCTGTCACTTTCTGGCACCATTGACCCAAGTTATAGTTTTGGTCTCTTTTGGTCCCTTTTTGCTTACCGGCAGAGGAAGTCGTGTGAAAGTTGTCTCAGGCCACTGAAACTCCTTGAATATCACTCCGAAGACACAAAGGAAAGCTTTCTCACCACCTTTTCCGCTTCTGGCACTTTCTGGCGCCTTTGGACCCAAATTCCAGTTTTGGTCTCTTTTGGTCCCTTTCTGCTTACTGGCAAAGGGAGACTTGCGAAACTCGTCTCAGGTGACTAAATCTCCTTGAATATCACGCCTAGGACTCAAAGGAAGGCTTTCCCACCACCTTCTCACGTTCTGGCACTTTCTGGTGCCTTTGGATCCAAGTTCCAGTTTTGGTCTCTTTTGGTTCCCTTTTGCTTACCGGCAAAGGAAGACGTGCGAAACTCGTCTCAAGCCACTGAAACTCCTTGAATATCACTCCTAGAACTCAAAGGAAGGATTTCTCACCACCTTCTCCCCGTCTGGCACTTTCTGGCGCCTTTGGACCCAAGTTCGAGTTTTGGTCTCTTTTGGTCCCTTTTTGCTTACTGGCAAAGGGAGACTTGCGAAACTCGTCTCAGGCCACTGAAACTCCTTGAATATCACGCCTAGGACTCAAAGGATGGCTTGCCCACCACCTTCTCACGTTCTGGCACTTTCTGTTGCCTTTAGACCCAAGTTCCAGTTTTGGTCTCTTTTGGTTCCCTTTTGCTTACCGGCAAAGCAAGACGTGCGAAACTCGTCTCAAGCCACTGAAACTCCTTGAATATCACTCTGAAGACACAAAGGAAGGATTTCTCACCACCTTCTCCCCTTCTGGCACTTTCTGGCGCCTTTGGACCCAAGTTCCAGTTTTGGTCTCTTTTGGTTCCCTTTTGCTTACCGGCAAAGGAAGACGTGCGAAACTCATCTCAGGCCACTAAAACTCCTTGAATATCACACCTAGGACTCAAAGGAAGGCTTTCCCACCACCTTCTCGCGTTCTGGCACTTTCTGGTGCCTTTGGACCCAAGTTCCAGTTTTGGTCTCTTTTGGTTCCCTTTTGCTTACCGGCAAAGAAAGACGTGCGAAACTCGTCTCAAGCCACTGAAACTCCTTGAATATCTGATGAGTCCCACATCGGTTGGGGGGAGTGACTTATCAGTCTTTAAATAGCTGTGGCGTCCTTCCTTCTAGCATGAGGCCTTTTCCTAGTGTGTCAAATCTGGGAGAAACAAAACCGTGAGGGGTTAACCCCTAAAGCGGACAATATCATGCTAACCGGTGAACTGGGTGTATGTTATCATTTGGTATCAGAGCCTGGGCCGGAGCCGATGGACCTTATCGGCGTATCCGTGGCGGCTTAAGTGCCTTATCGCTGCGTCCGTGGCGGACTCTCTTGAAGAGGGAGGGGATGATGAGTCCCACATCGGTTGGGGGGAGTGACTTATCAGTCTGTAAATAGCTGTGGCGTCCTTCCTTCTAGCATGAGGCCTTTTCCTAGTGTGTCAAATCTGGGAGAAACAAAACCGTGAGGGGTTAACCCCTAAAGCGGACAATATCATGCTAACCGGTGAACTGGGTGTATGTTATCATTCTTGATGAGGTTCCTTAGACCCCCTTAAAAGTAGGACCTAGCTAGGACTAATATTCACTCAAATGGAGGGATTACTTGAAAAAAAAAAACAAAGGTTAGCCTATGAACCCTAGGATTTGGGGGAAAACAGAAATTGAGAAATTGTGCAGAAATTAAAACGAATTTCTTACAGTGTTTGGCTTGCACGTCACGTATCTCAGGCTATAGAACTTGGAATTGAGTAATTCCAAAACGACATGAAAGATCTCCTTTTGAAAGGCAATTTAGGCTCAAGAATCACTGAAAAAGGCTTCGTATAACGAGAGATACGATCAACAATGAGGTGGACGAAATTCTGGAAATTTTGGAAGTAAAACTAATGAATTCGTGAGGCACTATGAACCCTATTCCAGATTCTGAATTTTGGGATCAAAGTTATGAATTAACGAAGTTTAAGTGTTAAGAAGAAGAGTAGAAGAAGGCGCCACAATCCATTTGGAATGATAAGCCTATTTTGATCGCCACAAGAGGTGACTCTTGATAAGATCGATGAAGATGGGAAGAACCCTAGCAAAGAGAAGCTTTCTCACGTTAATGTTCTCAAGTCTGAAAATTCTGTTCTCTTCATTGATCTCTTAGTGTTTTGTTACATTACACTTGAAGAGTTTGCCTCATTTGGGCTGAAACAAAACCTAAACAAATAACCCATTTAGCACAAGCAAAACTAAGATGTCATGGTGGTTAAAGAGGCATGCTCAACTTCATGTGCTTGGGTTCAAAACCTATTATAGACACTTTAGTGTTTTTTTTTTTTTATTATGACATAATTTAAAGGAAAACAACACAAAACAGTCCCAAAATAAACTCCCCAAATTAGTTTGGTCCATTAGGCTTGTTTCCCTCAATTTCAGCACACACAAGGTAAGTAATGGGCTTCCTCTCCATTTGTTGGTCTTTTTGAACATGTTGGGCTTCACATTGAATTTGGGCCTCCAGCAATGATGTGATAACACGTGACAAAGCTTCTTGGGCCTTCTTGGTCCTTGACCTTGTCATTGGCCCACTTAGGTTATGGAGTGGGTCTTGAGCCTTCTTTGATGTTTGGGCTCCTTCTTGGACTTGGACTTGGACTTCTAAGATGTCCTCATCAATATCACTCCTAGAACTCAAAGGAAGGATTTCTCAACACCTTTTTCCCCTCTGGCACTTTCTGGCGCCTTTCGACCCAAGATCCAGTTTTGGTCTCTTTTGGTTCCCTTTTGCTTACCAGCAAAGGGAGACTTGCGAAACTCGTCTCAGGCCACTAAAACTCCTTGAATATCACGCCTAGGACTCAAAGGAAGGCTTTCCCACCACCTTCTCTCATTTTGGCTGTTTCTGGTGGCTTTGGACCCAAGTTCCAGTTTTGGTCTCTTTTGGTTCCCTTTTGCTTACCGGCAAAGGAAGACGTGCGAAACTCGTCTCAAGCCACTGAAACTCCTTGAATATCAGTCCTAGGACTCAAAGGAAGGATTTCTCACCACCTTCTCCCCTTCTGTCACTTTCTGGCACCTTTGGACCCAAGTTCTAGTTTTGGTCTCTTTTGGTTCCCTTTTGCTTACCGGCAAAGGAAGACGTGCGAAACTCGTCTCAAGCCACTGAAACTCCTTGAATATCACTCCTAGAACTCAAAGGAAGGATTTCTCACCACCTTCTCCCCTTCTGTCACTTTCTGGCACCTTTGGAGCCAAGTTCTAGTTTTGGTCTCTTTTGGTCCCTTTTGCTTACCGGCAAAGCGAGACTTGCGAAACTCGTCTCAGGCCACTAAAACTCCTTGAATATCACGCCTAGGACTCAAAGGAAGGTTTTCCCACCACCTTCTCTCATTTTGGCAGTTTCTGGTGGCTTTGGACCCAAGTTCCAGTTTTGGTCTCTTTTGGTTCCCTTTTGCTTACCGGCAAAGGAAGACGTGCGAAACTCGTCTCAGGCCACTAAAACTCTTTGAATATCACGCCTAGCACTTGAAAGAAGGCTTTCCCACCACCTTCTCCCGTTCTGGCACTTTCTGGTGCCTTTGGACCCAAGTTTCAGTTTTGGTCTCTTTTGGTTCCCTTTTGCTTACCGGCAAAGGAAGACGTGCGAAACTCGTCTCAAGTCACTAAAACTCCTTGAATATCACACCTTCAACTCAAAGCAAGGATCTCTCACCACCTTTTTCCCTTCTGGCACTTTCTGGCGCCTTTCGACCCAAGTTCCAATTTTGGTCTCTTTTGGTCCCGTTTTGCTTACTGGCAAAGGGAGACTTGCGAAACTCGTCTCAGGCCACTAAAACTCCTTGAATATCACGTCTACGACTTAAAGGAAGGCTTTCCCACCACCTTCTCACATTCTGGCACTTTCTGGTGGCTTTGGACCCAAGTTCCAGTTTTGGTCTCTTTTGGTTCCCTTTTGCTTACCGGCAAAAGAAGACGTGCGAAACTCGTCTCAGGCCACTAAAACTCTTTGAATATCACACCTAGCACTTGAAAGAAGGCTTTCCCACCACCTTCTCCCGTTCTGGCACTTTCTGGTGCCTTTGGACCTAAGTTCCAGTTTTGGTCTCTTTTGGTCCCTTTTTGCTTACCGGCAAAGGAAGTTGTGCAAAACTCGTCTCAGGACACTGAAATCCTTGAATATCACTCCGAAGACACAAAGGAAGGCTTTCGCACCACCTTTTCCGCTTCTGGCACTTTCTGGTGCCTTTGGATCCAAGTTCCAGTTTTGGTCTCTTTTGGTTCCCTTTTGCTTACCGGCAAAGGAAGACGTGCGAAAGTGGTCTCAAGCCACTGAAACTCCTTGAATATCACTCCTAGAACTCAAAGGAAGGATTTCTCACCACCTTCTCCCCTTCTGGCACTTTCTGGCTCCTTTGGACCCAAGTTCCAGTTTTGGTCTCTTTTGGTCCCTTTTTGCTTACTGGCAAAGGGAGACTTGCGAAACTCGTCTCAGGCCACTAAAACTCGTTGAATATCACGCCTACGACTTAAAGGAAGGCTTTCCCACCACCTTCTCACATTCTGGCACTTTCTGGTGCCTTTGGACCCAAGTTCTAGTTTTGGTCTCTTTTGGTTCCCTTTTGCTTACCGGCAAAGGAAGACGTTCAAAACTCGTCTCAGGCCAGTAAAACTCCTTGAATATCACGCGTAGGACTTAAAGGAAGGCTTTCCCACCACCTTCTCACGTTCTGGCACTTTCTGGTGCCTTTGGACCCAAGTTCGAGTTTTGGTCTCTTTTGGTTCCCTTTTGCTTACCGGCAAAGGAAGACGTGCGAAACTCGTCTCACGCCACTGAAACTCCTTCAGTATCACTCCTAGAACTCAAAGGAAGGATTTCTCACCACCTTCTACCCTTCTGGCACTTTCTGGCGCCTTTGGACCCAACTTCCAGTTTTGGTCTCTTTTGGTCCCTTTTGCTTACTGGCGAAGGGAAACTTACGAAACTCGTCTCAGGCCACTAAAACTCTTTGAATATCACGCCTAGGACTCAAAGGAAGGCTTTCCCATCGCCTTCTCACGTTCTGGCTCTTTCTGGTGCCTTTGCACCCATGTTCCAGTTTTGGTCTTTTTTGGTTCCCTTTTGCTTACCGGCAAAGCAAGACGTGCGAAACTGGTCTCAAGCCACTGAAACTCCTTGAATATCACTCCTAGAACTCAAAGAAGGATTTCTCACCACCTTCTCCCCTTCGGGCACTTTCTGGCGCCTTTGGACCCATGTTCCAGTTTTGGTCTCTTTTGGTTCCCTTTTGCTTACCGGCAAAGCAAGACGTGCGAAACTGGTCTCAAGCCACTGAAACTCGTTGAATATCACTCCTAGAACTCAAAGGAAGGATTTCTCACCACCTTTTCCCCTTCTAGCACTCTCTGGCGCCTTTGGACCCATGTTCCAGTTTTGGTCTCTTTTGGTTCCCTTTTGCTTACCGGCAAAAGAAGACGTGCGAAACTCGTCTCAAGCCACTGAAACTTCTTGAATATCACTCCTAGAACTCAAAGGAAGGAATTCTCACCACCTTCTCCCCTTCTGTCACTTTCTGGCACCTTTGACCCAAGTTCCAGTTTTGGTCTCTTTTGGTTCCCTTTTCCTTACCGGCAAAGGAAGACGTGTGAAACTCATCTCAGGCCACTAAAACTCCTTGAATATCACGCCTAGGACTCAAAGGAAGGCTTTCCCACCACCTTCTCGCGTTCTGGCACTTTCTGGTGCCTTTGGACCCATGTTCCAGTTTTGGTCTCTTTTGGTTCCCTTTTGCTTACCGGCAAAGAAAGACGTGCGAAACTCGTCTCAAGCCACTGAAACTCCTTGAATATCACTCCTAAAACTCAAAGGAAGGATTTCTCAACACCTTTTTCCCCTCTGGCACTTTCTGGCGCCTTTCGACCCAAGTTCCAGTTTTGGTCTCTTTTGGTCCCTTTTTGCTTACTCGCAAAGGGAGACTTGCGAAACTCGTCTTAGGCCACTAAAACTCTTAGAATATCACGCCTAGGACTCAAAGGAAGGCTTTCTCACCACCTTTTCCGCTTCTGGCACTTTCTGGTGCCTTTGGATCCAAGTTCCAGTCTTGGTCTCTTTTGGTTCCCTTTTGCATACCGGCAAAGAAAGACGTGCGAAACTCGTCTCAGGCCACTAAAACTCCTTGAATATCACGCCTAGGACTCAAAGGAAGGCTTTCCCACCACCTTCTCTCATTTTGGCAGTTTCTGGTGCCTTTGGACCCAAGTTCTAGTTTTGGTCTCTTTTGGTTCCCTTTTGCTTACTGGCAAAGGAAGACGTGCGAAACTCGTCTCAAGCTACTGAAACTCCTTGAATATCACTCCTAGAACTCAAAGGAAGGCTTTCTCACCTTATTCTCACGTTCTGGCACTTTCTGGTGCCTCTGGACCCAAGTTCCAGTTTTGGTCTCTTTTGGTTCCCTTTTGCTTACCGGCAAAGGAAGACGTGCGAAACTCGTCTCAAGCGACTGAAACTTCTTGAATATCATTCCTAGAACTCAAAGGAAGGATTTCTCACCACCTTCTCCCCTTCTGTCACTTTCTGGCACCATTGACCCAAGTTATAGTTTTGGTCTCTTTTGGTCCCTTTTTGCTTACCGGCAGAGGAAGTCGTGTGAAAGTTGTCTCAGGCCACTGAAACTCCTTGAATATCACTCCGAAGACACAAAGGAAAGCTTTCTCACCACCTTTTCCGCTTCTGGCACTTTCTGGCGCCTTTGGACGCAAATTCCAGTTTTGATCTCTTTTGGTCCCTTTCTGCTTACTGGCAAAGGGAGACTTGCGAAACTCGTCTCAGGTGACTAAATCTCCTTGAATATCACGCCTAGGACTCAAAGGAAGGCTTTCCCACCACCTTCTCACGTTCTGGCACTTTCTGGTGCCTCTGGATCCAAGTTCCAGTTTTGGTCTCTTTTGGTTCCCTTTTGCTTACCGGCAAAGGAAGACGTGCGAAACTCGTCTCAAGCCACTGAAACTCCTTGAATATCACTCCTAGAACTCAAAGGAAGGATTTCTCACCACCTTCTCCCCGTCTGGCACTTTCTGGCGCCTTTGGACCCAAGTTCGAGTTTTGGTCTCTTTTGGTCCCTTTTTGCTTACTGGCAAAGGGAGACTTGCGAAACTCGTCTCAGGCCACTGAAACTCCTTGAATATCACGCCTAGGACTCAAAGGATGGCTTGCCCACCACCTTCTCACGTTCTGGCACTTTCTGTTGCCTTTAGACCCAAGTTCCAGTTTTGGTCTCTTTTGGTTCCCTTTTGCTTACCGGCAAAGCAAGACGTGCGAAACTCGTCTCAAGCCACTGAAATTCCTTGAATATCACTCTGAAGACACAAAGGAAGGATTTCTCACCACCTTCTCCCCCTCTGGCACTTTCTGGCGCCTTTCGACCCAAGTTCCAGTTTTGGTCTCTTTTGGTCCCTTTTTGCTTGCGGCAAAGGGAGACTTGCGAAACTCGTCTCGTGCCACTAAAACTCGTTGAATATCACGCCTACGACTTAAAGGAAGGCTTTCCCACCACCTTCTCACATTCTGGCACTTTCTGGTGCCTTTGGACCCAAGTTCTAGTTTTGGTCTCTTTTGGTTCCCTTTTGCTTACCGGCAAAGGAAGATGTGCAAAACTCGTGTCAGGCCAGTAAAACTCCTTCAATATCACGCGTAGGACTTAAAGGAAGGCTTTCCCACCACCTTCTCACGTTCTGGCACTTTCTGGTGCCTTTGGACCCAAGTTCCAGTTTTGGTCTTTTTTGGTTCGTTTTTGCTTACCGGCAAAGGAAGACGTGCGAAACTCGTCTCAAGCCTCTGAAACTCCTTGAATATCACTCCTAGAACTCAAAGGAAGGATTTCTCCCCACTTTCTCCCCTTCTGGCACTTTCTGGCGCCTTTGGACCCAAGTTCTAGTTTTGGTCTCTTTTGGTTCCCTTTTGCTTACCGGCAAAGGAAGACGTGAGAAACTCGTCTCAAGCCACTGAAACTCCTTGAATATCACTCCTAGAACTCAAAGGAAGGATTTCTCAACACCTTTTTCCCCTCTGGCACTTTCTGGCGCCTTTGGACCCAAGTTCCAGTTTTGGTCTCTTTTGGTTCCCTTTTGTTTACCGGCAAAGGAAGACGTGCGAAACTCGTCTCAGGCCACTAAAACTCCTTGAATATCACGCCTAGGACTCAAAGGAAGGCTTTCCCACCAACTTCTCGCGTTCTGGCACTTTCTGGTGCCTTTGGACCCAAGTTCCAGTTTTGGTCTCTTTTGGTTCCCTTTTGCTTACCGGCAAAGGAAGACGTGTGAAACTCGTCTCAAGCCACTGAAACTCCTTGAATATCAGTCCTAGAACTCAAAGGAAGGATTTCTCAACACCTTTTTCCCTCCTCGGCACTTTCTGGCGCCGTTCGACCCAAGTTCTAGTTTTGGTCTCTTTTGGTCCCTTTTTGCTTACCGGCAAAGGAAGTTGTGCGAAACTCGTCTCAAGACTCTGAAATCCTTGAATATCACTCCGAAGACACAAAGGAAGGCTTTCTCACCACCTTTTTCGCTTCTGGCACTTTCTGGTGCCTTTGGATCCAAGTTCCAGTTTTGGTCTCTTTTGGTTCCCTTTTGCTTACCGGCAAAGGAAGACGTGCGAAACTGGTCTCAAGCCACTGAAACTCCTTGAATATCACTCCTAGAACTCAAAGGAAGGATTTCTCACCACCTTCTCCCCCTCTGGCACTTTCTGGCGCCTTTCGACCCAAGTTCCAGTTTTGGTCTCTTTTGGTCCCTTTTTGCTTACTGGCAAAGGGAGACTTGCGAAACTCGTCTCAGGCCACTAAAACTCGTTGAATATCACGCCTACGACTTAAAGGAAGGCTTTCCCACCACCTTCTCACATTCTGGCACTTTCTGGTGCCTTTGGACCCAAGTTCTAGTTTTGGTCTCTTTTGGTTCCCTTTTGCTTACCGGCAAAGGAAGACGTGCAAAACTCGTGTCAGGCCAGTAAAACTCCTTCAATATCACGCGTAGGACTTAAAGGAAGGCTTTCCCACCACCTTCTCACGTTCTGGCACTTTCTGGTGCCTTTGGACCCAAGTTCCAGTTTTGGTCTTTTTTGGTTCGTTTTTGCTTACCGGCAAAGGAAGACGTGCGAAACTCGTCTCAAGCCTCTGAAACTCCTTGAATATCACTCCTAGAACTCAAAGGAAGGATTTCTCACCACCTTCTCCCCTTCTGTCACTTTCTGGCACCTTTGGACCCAAGTTCTAGTTTTGGTCTCTTTTGGTTCCCTTTTGTTTACCGGCAAAGGAAGACGTGCGAAACTCATCTCAGGCCACTAAAACTCCTTGAATATCACGCCTAGGACTCAAAGGAAGGCTTTCCCACCAACTTCTCGCGTTCTGGTATTTTCTGGTGCCTTTGGACCCAAGTTCCAGTTTTGGTCTCTTTTGGTTCCCTTTTGCTTACCGGCAAAGGGAGACTTGCGAAACTCGTTTCAAGCCACTGAAACTTCTTGAATATCACTCCTAGAACTCAAAGGAAGGAATTCTCACCACCTTCTCCCCTTCTGTCACTTTCTGGCACCTTTGACCCAAGTTCCAGTTTTGGTCTCCTTTGGTTCCCTTTTCCTTACCGGCAAAGGAAGACGTGTGAAACTCATCTCAGGCCACTAAAACTCCTTGAATATCACGCCTAGGACTCAAAGGAAGGCTTTCCCACCACCTTCTCGCGTTCTGGCACTTTCTGGTGCCTTTGGACCCATGTTCCAGTTTTGGTCTCTTTTGGTTCCCTTTTGCTTACCGGCAAAGAAAGACGTGCGAAACTCATCTCAAGCCACTGAAACTCCTTGAATATCACTCCTACAACTCAAAGGAAGGCTTTCCCACCTTATTCTCACGTTTTGGCACTTTCTGGTGCCTTTGGACCCAAGTTCCAGTTTTGGTCTCTTTTGGTTCCCTTTTGCTTACCGGCAAAGGAAGACGTGCGAAACTCGTCTCAGGCCACTAAAACTCCTTGAATATCATGCCTAGGACTTAAAGGAATGCTTTCCCACCACCTTCTCACATTCAGGCACTTTCTGGTGCCTTTGGACCCAAGTTCCAGTTTTGGTCTTTTTTGGGGTCTTTTTGCTTACTGGCAAAGGGAGACTTGCGAAACTCGTCTCAGGCCACTAAAACTCTTTGAATATCACGCCTAGGACTCAAAGGAAGGCTTTCCCACCGCCCTCTCACGTTCTGGCTCTTAGGCCACTGAAATCCTTGAATATCACTCCGAAGACACAAAGGAAAGCTTTCTCACCACCTTTTCCGCTTCTGGCACTTTTTGGCGCCTTTGGACCCAAGTTCCAGTTTTGGTCTCTTTTGGTTCCCTTTTGCTTACCGGCAAAGGAAGACGTGCGAAACTCACCTCAAGCCACTGAAACTCCTTGAATATCACTCCTAGAACTCAAAGGAAGGATTTGTCACCACCTTCTCCCCTTCTGTCACTTTCTGGCACCTTTGGACCCTAGTTCTAGTTTTGGTGTATTTTGGTTCCCTTTTGCTTACCAGCAAAAGAAGACGTGCGAAACTCGTCTCAAGCAACTGAAACTCCTTGAATATCACTCCTAGAACTCAAAGGAAGAGTTTCTCACCACCTTCTCCCCTTCTGGCACTTTCTGGTGCCTTTGGACCCAAGTTCCAGTTTTGGTCTCTTTTGGTTCCCTTTTGCTTACCGGCAAAGGAAGACGTGCGAAACTCGTCTCAGGCCACTAAAACTCCTTGAATATCATGCCTAGGACTTAAAGGGAGGCTTTCCCACCACCTTCTCACATTCTGGCACTTTCTGGTGCCTTTGGACCCAAGTTCCAGTTTTGGTCTCTTTTGGTTCCCTTTTGCTTACCGGCAAAGGAAGACGTGCGAAACTCGTAACAAGCCACAGAAACACATTGAATATCACTCAAAGAACTCAAAGGAAGGGTTTCCCACCACCTT
>JAKRVW010000006.1:212500-277297 GCA_024086825.1 Abrus pulchellus subsp. cantoniensis | reverse complement strand
CTCCTCTTTTCGATTAGGAATAATTACGTTTTTCATGATATTGATTTTTTGTTTGCATTCTAAGCATGAGAGAATGAGAATTTCAGATTTGAAATAAATGAATTCACCTAATTCAATAAATCAATTGTTCTGAATTTTGTTAGAGCATTGGATTTGCAATTGCGATTCTTGTTTTGATGAAATTCATATTCTAGATTTAGATTTTTTGGGTTATTGATGTCGTATTGTTTATAATTTAATTCAAAACAATCCTTCTCTAAGCTAATATGCAAGAAATCACCTTTATGAAGGAACCGAGAAACGAGAATGTATCATATGTCCTTGTGAGATGACCTAGGTTTTACTCCTTGTAATTGCAAAATTTTTAAGAAAATCTAGTTTGTTTGATACCATTGCGACGTGGTTTATCGATTTTTACCACCCACCTTGGTGCCCTGCTTGGGTGCACCATGGTGTGTTTTGGTGCCATTTGATGCCTTTTGGAGCCTTCTTGGTGCCCTCTGCGTGCATTTTTACTGCACCTTGGTGCCTACTTGGTGAGTTTTGCTACTCCATGGTGCGTGTTGGTGCAACTTCGTGCCCACACTTGGTTTCTTTTTATTCCCACCACGATACACCTTGGTGCCTCACCTTAGTGCCCACCTTGGTGCCCTCTTGCTGTGGTTTTGCTACTCTTTGGTGCCCTCTTGGTGTGTTTTGTTGCACATTGAGTGCCCACTTGGTACTTTTTTCTGCACTTTGGTGCCCTTGTGTGCCAAACGAGTGACATCTATTAACTTCCTCCAAAAGTTATTTGCTAGGGCATTTTGTCGATCGATAAATGTGCAACCATCTACAAACCAAAAGAACCAACATATCCATAGTGACCAGCTCTGAGGAACATGATGCTTTCACTGCACTGCATGCCTTAATGGGTCGTTACTGAAAGGGTGCATGTGTTGTTGGAAAAATCCAACTCTAGTTCACCGTTTTATAACTACTCCTCAGCGCCTCAACTGAGAACAAAGTTGCATGTGAGAACACTAAAAATCAACGACGAGAAAAGGAAAGAACTTGCACCCGGTAGACCACCTGCCACTTACATGCATCTCTCGATGCAAGAACTAAGCCACGTCCACGATGCCCACAAATTTTTAAGAGACCGCACGAGACTTTGCCAAAATCATCCAACATTCCAGTTTTTTGGATAATTGATGAATCAATTCAATCCAATGCCATGGAAAAACAAGCCATACAAGTGAGGCAGGAGACTTACATGAGGAAATAGGGGAGAGGACCCCAAGGCGATACCATACCGCACCACATGCACTTGTATGGCCGTGGTTGGTAAGAGTGCAACCTCCCCTATTATAATAGGTTATTATGAGAAAGCCAAATTTGTAGTAGCGATGATACCTTTTTTAAAGGCGACATATGTGCCATATCGAGGACCTCACGAGGTCGGATTTTCACGTGAAAATCATATTGTGAGCCTTCATCACAAAAAATCACGTGAAAATTTGACCTCTAGGTCCTGATATGGACTCACGACATCATATTATATGGACATGATTTTGTGCTGGTTTGATGCCCATCTTAACTGCCATCTTGGTGTATGTTGGTGCCTACCTATAGTGTGCTTGGGTGCACCTTGGTACCCACCTTTGTGCCTCTTGGTGCCCTAATAAATCCATATTTTACCAGTATTTTACTTTAGTTTTAATGCATTTGATAAAGAAAATATGTTAGAAAAAGCCTGAAAAACTCATAAAAATAATAGAATGTTTAAAAATTCTTTCTTAAATATATAGTTGTTTAGATTTTATGAATTTTACGTATGTAAAAAGTAATGGTTTTCATCATATTTTTGTATGAAATGCTGAGCTAAGTTCATGACGATTGGAAGATCAAAGGGAAAAAATGAAGAAAAGAAGCAAAATTGGAAGCAAAGAACAAAGTTTGATGAAGCAACGAAGCTAGGCGTTGATCATTTTCCTGGCAAAAGTGATTGGTTCGAAACCTAACATTGAGTTCGAGGATGACTGATGCGATTATCACTATCACTTAATGATAGTGATTGTTCCGAAAGGAAACTCTCAAGCATACGCAAAGCGCGCGATGAATCACTTTTGTTCCACTAAAGTGATCATTCCTAGAAAAGCCTCTAGGAAAGCAAGTTGTGCGTTATCAACTTTTTGTTCACTGAAAAAGTGATTGTCTCCAGAGAACCTTCCATCAATAGTAAAGTCTGCGCGTGTCCCCTTTGCTTACGAAAGTGAACACGCGCATAAACCTCAATTACCTTTGCGTTGCTACTTTCATGAAGAAAAGTGATTATTCCGAGTCATGAAAGATTATCAAAAAAGAGACCTCTACGTGGTTACTTTAGTGAAAAATAGTGATCGTACCGAGGAAAGCGCGAAATTCTATAAATATAAATTTGTTTCGAGATTTTATGGGGATCTTTTGTTCATTTTTTACTTTCCACTTGTTACTTCTGGTGTTGAGAGAGTGCGTAGAGAGAAATTGGAGCAGAGACACCAGGGCTTCAAATATTGAGAATCAGATTAAAGATTGGCTTGAAGGTGCTTCTTCGTTCCACCATACTTCTTCTTCTGCTTTCTTTCTCTTTTTTCGTTTTGTAATGGTTGTAAACTCTTTTGTAGTTAGGGAGTTGTGGATCTGAAATGGATGTGTTGAATTGATTTTGGATCTGAACTTTGAGTATTGGATTGGATTGAGTAATTGATTACCTTTTCAAGTAGTTGTTGAATGGAGAAATTTGATTAACTAATTATAGGCAATTTTTTATCAATGGAAGTTGAACTTGTTTCTCATATCTTGAATCAATTACCAAGATTATTGCTTTCTTGGGGATAAGACATCTTTTATCTTGCAATCTTTTGGTTTCTCATACTTAATGCAACATTTAATTTGAACCCAGGATCTAAGGAATTAGAATGATTGAATTGAATGTTGAATTCATTGAGTTATGGAATTAACTTTTGATTAATATATTATGAAGCTTGATTGTCATTCCATCTAAGTACTTGCAAGGATTCGAACTTTGTTGAATCAACACTGAAGTTTTGGTGAAACAAGTCCTTAACTATGTTTTCTACATCTGTTAAACACATATTTGCATGTTCATTGTTCTATTCTTTCTTTTTTGCATTTAATAATTCTTGCTTTTACTTCCAAACTTCATCTAAAATTCATTAGACTCAACTAATCATGGACTTGTGAAGTGATAATTGGAAATTTATTCCTGAGGATGATATTTGGGACTCAAACACGAGTTCTAATATTTTTTATAACTTGCTACAATAACACTAGTACACTTGCTAGTCAAATTTACTTATGTTAAGAAGGTGACATACCCACCTTAGTGTGTTTTAGTGCCTTTTGGAGCCCTCTTGGTGCCCTCTGGTGCATTTTTCAGCACCTTGGTGCTTCTTTGTGCGTTTATATCACTTTAGTGTTCACTTAGTGTGGTTTTGTGCATTTTGGTGCCTTTTAGAGCCCTCTTGGTGCCCTCCTGATGCATTTTTCAGCACCTTGGTGCCTCTTTGTGCGTTTTATATCACTTTAGTGCCCACTTAGTGTGTTTTGGTGCATCTTGGTGCCCCTTGCTGCATCTTAGTGCCCTTTTGTCTCTAACTTGGTAGGTTTTCCTGCACAGAAGTGCCTACTCGGTGCCCACTTTGTGCTTTTTGCTACATCTTGGTGCTAACTTAGTGCATTTTATTGTACCTTGGTGTCCTTTTAGTGCCTCCTGGTGCATTTTGCTATACCTTGGTTCCCTCTTGTTGCATTTTACTGCACCTTGGTGCCCACTTGGTGCATTTTGCTTTGCCTGCTTGGTGGGCATCACCTTGCCCATCCCTATCATCACATGCATAACACCGAACACAATATATTCATGTCCCTAAGTTTCATATTCTTTCTCCAAGGGATGAACTTGTTATGAATTTTTGAATCGGCAGTATATGATAAAGAAGGGAAAATAGAAAAGGCATCTAGAAATTAAATTTTGAGCTGATTTTTAGCAAGCATTCATCCAAAGTCACACCAATGTGTCACTAAAGTTTCATTTCATTTCTCCGAGGGAATGATATATAATGATTTTTCTCCAAAATGGAAATATAGAAGATGAATTTCTTTTGACCCCAAACTTGTCCAGTACCACTTGGGGGTGTGGAGAATTGTTTTATGGCAAAATTTGATGACATTTGTGTGCTTGAAACCTTATGATGCACTCTTGGTGCCCACCTTGGTGTGCTTTAGTGCCCACCCTGGTGCACCTCAATGCCTCTTAGTGCCCACCTTGGTGCACCTTAATGCCTTTTAGTGCCCACCTTGTGTGCTTTAGTGCACCTTGGTGCCCACCTTGGTGTACTTGGGTACACCTTGGTGTGTACTAATGCACCTTGGTGCCCACCTTGGTTCCTCTTAGTGTCCATCATGGTCTACCTTGGTGCCTACTTAATGCCCACTTTGGTGTGTTTTGCTACACCTTGGTGCCCTCTTAGTGCATTTTGTTGCACCTTGGTGCCCACTTGGTGCATTTTGCTGCACCTCGGTGCCACTTTTGGTGCATTTTTCTGCACCTTGATGCCCTCTTAGTGCTAGCTTTTTGCGTTTTCTTGCACCTTTGTGCCCTTTTGTGCCAACTTTGTGTGTTTTCCTATACCTTGGTGTGTTTTGCTGCTCCTTGGTGCCCTTTTGGTGCATTTTTCTACACTTAGGTGCCGTCTTGGTGCCAACTTGGTGCGTTTTCCTAAGCCTTAGTATCTACTTGTTGCACACTTGGTGCTTTTGTTGCACACATGTCGGACTCCTTCAAAGTATCAATAACTAAGTTGTACAAGATCGTGCATACTATTAGTCTTTTTGCTCAAAATATTTTTTTTTAATCTTAAAAGGCTAATAGTTTGCATGATAAAGGATAAATAAGGTAAATATTATAGAGAGAGTACGTCATCGTGTCCTAATAGAGGCGCTTATAGGGTTCTACACCCTAAGGATCTAGGTTAAATTTTAACATATCCGTCTCACTTGGGAAAGTTTCTAACCCTAGAAAGGCCACTAGAGCTCACTACCCAACTTCAACTGTTTACTATGATAGTAAGTAATTACCACCCATGGGTCATTTTTAGAAGAGCCACACTCTAGCTAGGGTTTTTCACGGGGCCAGACAGGAGGTGATAAATCCATATTTTACCATATTTTTTAGTATAGTTTTGTTAATAAATAAGTAGTAAAGTGCCAAGTAAACTTGGAAATATCATAAAAATTGCATCAGTATTCATAATTGTGTAAATAGTTCAGAATTTTAGATTTTTAGTCCAATTCTGAACAATTTGACTTAAAATGACTTAATTCTTGTGCAGAAGCTTGAGTGAGAATTTAAGTTGAAGATTGAAGTAAAGAAAGTAGAGGAATTGAGCCTAAAAGATAAAGAATCAAGTGTTATGTGTAAGGCGTAATCACTTTGAGTACATAGAGTTAACACTTTGAAGAAGAAAATCCATGAAGACCAAGAGAGTAGCAACTCTAAGTGGTGGAAGTGAACACTCCAAGCGTTCAAAGTAGCTACGCGCGATAGCGCGTGTCCACTCAGCGATTTAGAGTAGTTACGCCCAAGGCTAATTGTTGTTAGCAATCTAAACACTAGCAAGTACACTAGGATTGTAGCAAGTAATGAGTAATTTTTAAGAGCGAGGATATCTTCTCCACAGGGAATTTAGATTTCAAGTATCAATTCACAAAATTGTAACCATTTAAGCCATGCGAATTTTGGAGGAGAGTTATAACATACAAAAGCAATAAACCAAACAATTAAGAGTAAAGAAAACTTGCAGAAAAACATATCAATGAATGCAATGTGAGATGAGAAATGGATTGAAAGGTAGTTAGGAATTTACTTCACAAGAATGTCAATATTAATTCAATTATGCTTCTGAAAATTCAAGAACTTGGTTAATTAACAATCAGTTTTGCATTTTAATAGCCAAAGGTTAAGTCTTTAACTCATTGACCCTAACAAGTAACTAAACCACCCTAATCCCTTAGGTGAAGTTCAATTTCATGTTGCATTAAGGCTTGGAACATTAAGATTGCAGAATTAAGTGTACTTATCCCTAAGAAACCCTAATTTTGGTTGTTCAATTCAGATCGAGAGAATCAAATCCAATTCCCGTTGGCAAATGTTCCTCAAAGGTTAACCAAATGAATTTCCATTCAAAGATTATGTAAAAGTGCATAATTAACAATTCAATTAATCCAAATACTCAAATTTGAAGCAATAATCAAATCAATACATCAATTCGAGTTCTATAAACCCTAACTACAAGAAAACTACTCATACATGGGAGAAGAGAAAAGAAGAAGAAGAAGAAGAAGAAGAAAAACTCCAAGAAGTCATGGCCAAAAGCTTCAATCTAATTCCTCTTTGTGGAAGCTTCAAGGACTTGACATAATCTTCTCTCTTAATCTCTCTTAACGACAATCTAACGAGAAAAATAGAAAAATAAAAGCTGAATCCCCAAAAATCTGATCGCTGCAGTATTTATCGAGATTCCTAGAATAGTAGCTATGTAGAAGGTTAGTTGGTTGCGCGTTAACACTTTTATGAGAAAAAGTGGCTGCACGCAACTTTCTTTGCATTGAGAGCTCTCTAGAACTATCACTCTTGGCGATAAAAGTGTCACCGCGAGCTCAAGTAGTTGCGGCGTTATCACTCTTATGAATAAAAGTGACTACGTGCGACTAGCCCAAGTTAAAGGCTCTCTAGAACGATCACTTTCGATGACAATAGTGGTTACACGGAGCTTTCCTAATATTATGCCTCTCTGGAATGCTCACTTTTAATGATAAAAGTGATAACGGTGAGCATCTTGAGTACGAGGCTTCTCTAGAACTCTCACTTTTCTGGTAAAAGTGGTAACGCATGACTTCACTTCTTCTTTGAGCTCTAGAGTGATCACTTTCAGCGATAATAGTGATCGCGCCCGACTGCATTTCCTTGTTCTTGTGTTTTGGAGTCAGGACTTGTTGCTTTCCTCTTCCTTTTCATCAAGCCTCCATTTACATGAACCTTGCTCGATTTATTCCTTCAAAAACAAGATTAAAAACTTAATTCCTAAGTAAAAATTCCACAATTGCTAAAATAACTATAAATTGAAAGAAAACTTCAATTTATTCTCTTTTTACGAGTTTTTCTACTTTCTTTATATATTTTCCTTATCAAATGAGCTAGAATTATGCTAAAATATCGGTAAAAATATGGATTCATCACTACCCCAAACCTGAATTTTTGCTTGTCCTCAAGCAAATCAAACTAAACCAAGGGTAAGTTCTTCCATTTTCAAATTCAATTAACAAAGCTGTTTTTGTCAGATTTTCCAATTTCTAATTCTGTGTTTTACGCAAAATTTTCAATCAAGATGTTCATCCAAATACTTATCATGATATTCCTCTTTGCATAATCATTATTGAGTAAGAATTGCTATCCAAGTTCATATATTTCATCAAAATTCATGTGAGTACAATTAATAAACATGATCCATGACTCACTTGGAAGTGTTTCTCTCATCACTCAACAGTGTTTGGAGTCTTGTTTTCACTCTAAATCATCAATTCAACTACATTCTACCATATGCTTGCTCATATTCTCAATCTCCTCTTGCTTAATACATATAATCACACATCCGAGAGGACTTTTTCAGGTTATAACAAGGCTTAGGTTAGGGTAGGCAACGAAAAGAAATGGAAAACAATCTTGCAATTTCAAAAGATCGAGAGGCATTTTGAGTGATTCATTTTAAAACTAACCGAGATCTGCATTATTTCTCCTTAATTTTCTCACTTATGCAGCAAACAAAATTTTTCGTGTAGCAGAATTTTCATCTCTTTTCTTGCTTTCATGGAATTTCTTTTTACTGTTTCTCTGACATTTTGATGTAATTCTTTTCCCTTGAACTCATATTTTTCTCTTTTCCTAATTTTACTGTAGCCGGTTTTGTTGCATAATTTCTTTATTTTTACGTAGCACATTTATTCTTATTTTACGACTTTTTGAACTCAAACTTAGATAGCTTGCTATTCCCTACCCCAAACTTAGAACATTGCTTGTCCTCAAGCAATTGAAATGTGGATGCCACCCCAAACTTAGTTTTAAAACTCATTCTTGATTAAACTCACTATGCCTCGATTAATTGAGTGGTAAATTTAGTTTTCAGCGGGGCTTGAAATGAGGTTAATTCAAGAAAAGGATATGAAGTTCAAAGGGGTGAACTAGGGCATTCAATCATAAGGGAAGGTATGTGGTGACTAGGTATATCAAACATGGCCTCCATCATATATGTGAAAACTGTAAATTGCATATTCAACCAAGAAACAAGGCAAGTTCTAGAGAATGCAGCAAAATGTGATTAATCACACATGAAAAAGAAGCATGCGGCTCAAGTCTCACTTTCGGAGTTGTGTAAGTGACATGTTAATAAATGAACTCACATTTCTCTTTTCAGATTTATATGCACCTAGTGGAAGACTATCTCATTTTTGAGAATACAAGTGTAATCTCATGTTGAGAATAGGAAAAAAACTTAAAAAAAAAACTCAAACAGAATTCTGAGAACTATCAAGCATTTTGCAGTCAATGTGCAGAAAAACAGCTCATATCCTATACTATTATCAGTAAATTTTCAGTGTATTGTGTAACTAACACATGAATCAAGAGGTAAAGAATAAACCCCTTCCATGGCAGCTTGTGAAGGTGTCATTAGCCATTGTGTGTGAGTGATGTGTGTGTGACATTCTCTGCACAAAACACCAGAATTCCATCAATGATCAGGAACAAAAGGGATTAAAACTGCAGAATTATAAAAACATAATAGAAATTGATTGTCATTACAACTAAAAACATTAAAATTGTTACGAGCAGCTACTGAATTTACAAACTTTTTAAAACTACATACTAAATTAAAAGAAAAACAACAAAAAATAAAACTCCTAATCTATTCTTCTACGCTATCTTCATCTCCTAAACTTTCTTCTTCAGAACCCTCTTCTTCTTCTTCTTCTTCTTCTTCCACTACTTCTCAAATGTTGGCTGATGAAAATGGGTTCTGTAAATTGGCATATTCTTTAACACAGAGGAGCAAAGATATTGAGCATTCTTGGCTACATCAGGAGTGTGGTACACCTCTTCTTTTGTCATTCCCATTTTCTGCCCTCCATCCTTTATGCTATTGTGAAGCTCATTCTGCCTTTCTGCCAATTGATTTTGCCCTTCGGCTAATAGCTTCAGGGTATCCTTCATCATCATAGGCTTTTCCTTCTTGTACTTGGAGGGAATGGAAGCTGGAGAAGTGCAAGAGACGGTGGCATAAATTTCTTTTATCATGGGCTGCGGTAATGGAAGGTGCGGCCACGATCCTTTCTTGGTATTCTCCAACTTCTACTCCTGCATCCTCACATAGAAGGGTGATAACTGAGGAAAAAGCCAAGGAATCCCTCTTTGTCTTCAGAATGCCCAAGATGCATTCACTTATAACTTCTCCCATATTTATATAAATGTCAGAGACTATAGCAAACAACAATGCGACCCTCTTGACGGCCAATGTGGGCTTGTGTTTCACGAGGCATGAATGAGTTCAAAATGAACATGCTCCACACTTTGGAGGAGGGTAGCGAGATTCTTGGTAATTATATGTTTAGGCTTCTTCGATTGGTTTAGCTTCCATGTAGTGCCTGGCCTACCAATCTTTTCCAAAATCTGCACAAAGCCAATGTCTGGACTCTCTTTAAATGATTTGAAGTCCAGTTGTGCAGAATGTTGTGCAGTGTGAATTTCTAGCACCCTATTGATGTTTGCAGGGGAGAAATCAATCCTCATTCCTTTGACCATCGAGCTGAACTTAAGGATTTGCTTTCCCTTGAACCTCATTGCATTGTCATAGAATTCTTGTGCGATTTCTTGCCATCCATGACCAGCTGCTGCACAGAAAAATTTCCAGCCTCTTTTTTTTATTTCTTCTTTATATTCTAGGTAATTGTTCCCAGCGATTTGAAAAACTCAATCCAAAACAATTTTTCTTCTTAGAATGTTGGCTCTGAAAAAGTTTTCATGAGCCACACTTACGAATATTGGGTCATGCGTTGCGGGTGGTGAAGAAGGTGAAGGTGCATTTGCTCTTGGGTGAGGTGATGGGGAAGGTGAAGGTGCGATTGTTCTTGGGTGAGGTGGTGGAGAAAGGTGAAGGTGTAGGTGTTCTTGGCTAAGGTGGGTCGAGAAATTTCAATGGGTGAAGAGGGTGAGACACCATCGGTTCTAGCCCTTCTTTCTTCTTTGAGAAGTATTCCTAGCTTGAAGATTTCTGCTTTGGATCTTCTTCTTGGAGTGGTGGAAGATTTGGCTTGCTTCTTCTTGGAAGGGCCCACGAGTGTATTAAAAGACATTACGACCATTTTACGAGTTTACGCAAGAAGGAAACAATTGACATTTAAAATTTTAGCACATAATGATAATTCTATATTGTAGAAAGTTCAATCAAGCGGTTTGTAGAAATTTAATTTTTCTAACACTATACATCATGCGATCTGCTAATAATATCATTCAACATTCAAATACCAACACCCATTGCACAAACTTAGGCATTCACAATGAAAGCATATAAAACCCTCTTTGTAGGAGTTCGAGTGCACACTCTTAGAAAATATCGGGTTAACGCAGAGAGATTATTACGAGATCTTGACCAAATTTCAATAAAATTCTGTAATTTCAGCAAAAGATTACAAGGTTTTAGCCAATTTTCAACCAAGTATGCACTTCAATTCTTCCGGCATAATTTCTAACTCAATTTTATCACGAGTCATGCATTCTAATTTTCAATCCCACCTTTTCAGAAAATTCTATTGTTTATCAACTTAGATTCTACAGTGTTTTGGTTCAAATATGTTTCAACTCTTCCAATCAAAACAACGAGATCATAATAGACGGAGAAAACCTATTAATTTTGTCTATTTTAACATTGAACCAAATAACACCAGAAACAGTTCCCCAATTCTCAATTCTAACTTTTCCTAAAGCCTCAAACACATAATACGATTCAGCGAGATAAATTTAGACAACAATTAATTTTGTAGAAGTCTTTATAGAATCTTTGAACTTCTATAGAAACTAAATCAAAAGAATTGGCATATTCCAGATTTTGATTTTCTAGAAAATAGCAATGAGAACAATGTTCTATTATTCATTTGAACATTTCTTCTAACTTAAAAACCAGAACATACAACCGCATAACCTTACACAATAAGATTCAGAGAAATGCTAATTTGGAAGTTCCAAGTGCATTCATTTGTACAACAAAACAGAGTCAGAGTAATGTGTTCAATTTTCTAACAATTCAACCAATGTAATGCAGATTTGAATCTTCTTGTAAAAAAATTTAAATGACAGAGAGACTCATTCAGTGTATTGTTCATGCTATTATTGAGTCAAATATCCTCAAAATAATTTCCTATTACTCCCTTTTTTTCATTTTCCTTAAACTATTAACACAGAAAACTCTAACTCGCTATTTCAGAAATAATAGGGTTGCGTACCTGGTGAGAATGATGCAGAAACGAGTGAAAGAAATCTTGTTGTTGCTTGTCAACACAGAGCGATTGAGAATGCAAGGGACTTTCAGTGAGAAATTAGATTTTAAGAGTGAATGAGTGTGTGTGTGCTCAGGTTAGAGAATATATATCATTTCGCTAAGCACGTGACAACTTTTAAAACAAAAAATAAATGTTGCAAAATTAATTGGTCCCAGTGTCATCACTATTTTTTAGTAGAGTGAGTGTTCTAGAGAGTTAATTTTTCAAAGTGTGGAGTGCGTTGTCACTATTGCTAGGCAAAGTGATAATGCGCAGCATAGTGACAATTTTTTTCAATAAAAGGATTAACACAAAAATATTGGAAGTTTACTTACACAGTAAGTAGTCACTTTTGCCAATAAAAGGAAGCATTCTAGAGAGTTAGTTTTCTCATCTGTCTCTGCGTGATCACTTTTATTAGTAAAAGTGATTGTTCTAGCGAGAGATCCTCAAAATGTATTCTCTGCGTAGCTCCTTTCCTGCAAAATAGTAAATCCTTTCATAAGTCAATTGTTTTGAAACTCTCAATTAACTCACTTCTCACACTCTAATCCATCAAATACACACTCTAAACATTGAATCTCAATTCAAGTATCCCAAATGCACCTTAGAAAATCAGATGCAGCAGAATATTCACATACATTATGCAGAAAAACATAAAATTATGGAATTTGACTATACGAGAATTCTAAAATACTATACATAGCTACAATTGGGTTAGAAATGTGAGTTGCCTCTCACAAAGCACTTCTTTAATGTCACTAGCTTGACATTTGTTGTTCCTTGTAAACTCCTCTCCATGATAGATCTTCAATCTTTGGCCATTGACCTTAAATTCTCTCCATGTTTTACTGATCCTCTATAAGGATTGCTCCAAAGGAGAAGTCTCCTTAATAAAAAATGGTCCAGACCACCTGGATCTCAGTTTCCCTGGAAATAATTTTAATCTTGAATTGAATAATAGCACTTGCTGCCCAGGTCTGAAATCTTTTTGTAGAATGAACTTATCATGGATTCTCTTTGTTCTCTCTTTATATAACTTTGCATTCTCATAAGCTTGCTGCCTAAATTCTTCTAACTCATGCATCTGAGAACTCTCTTCTTTCCGGCACTTGACAAATCAAAGTTAAGCCACTTGGTAGTCCAATATGCTCTATGTTCTAGCTCTAAGGGTAGATGACGAGGCCTTTCCAAATACTAAGCTGGTATGGAGACATACCAATTGGAGTTTTAAAATCAGTTACGTATGCCCATAGAGAGTCATCCAAACTTCTTAGACTAGTCTTTCCTTGAACTACTCACTACTTTCTGCAAAATCTGCTTGATTTCTCTGTTTGACACTTCCACTTGTCCACTTGTTTATGGATGGTATGGAGTAGCAACCTTGTGCTTCACACCATATTTCATTAATACAGCTTCAAGATACTTGTTGCAGAAGTGAGTACTTCCATCACTTATCAGCACTTTAGGCACACCAAATCTTGAAAAAATATTCTTTCTTATAAAGGATATCACTACCTTGGCATCATTTGATCTTGTGGGAATGGCTTCTACCCATTTAGATACATAATCTACTGCAACTAAAATGTATTCATGTGAGAATGATAGGGGAAATGGTCCCATGAAATCAATTCCCCATACATCAAATAATTCTACTTCTAGAATATTTGTCAATGGTAGCTCATGTCTCCTAGAGATGCTGCTAGTTCTTTGACATTTATCACAGCTTTCAACATACTTTTTAGCATCCTTGAAGAGTGTAGGCCAAAAGAAACCTGCTTGCAAGACTTTTGAGGCAGTCCTTGAACTTGTATGGTGGCCTCCATATTCTGAATTGTGACAATGTCATAGTATCTCAGCTTGCTCACTTTGTGGAATGCACCTTCTAATTAAACCATTGACTCCAATTTTGAACAAATAAGGGTCTTCCCACACATAGAATTTGCTGTCATGTAAGAACTTTTTCTTTTGCTTTGCCAAGTAAAAATCTTTGGGATAGAATTGAGTAGCTTTAAAATTTGCAATGTGAGCAAACCAAGGCATCTCTTCTCTTGCAAGAAGCCTTTCATCTGGAAACTCTTCATTAATTTCCAATGAGTTAGGGGTCAGACTTTCCAATGGAAGTCTGGACAAGTGGTCAGCTACCCCATTTTCCTTTTCTTTCTTATCTCTAATTTCCAATTCAAATTCTTGCAGCAGTAAAATCCATCTCAGCAATCTTGGCTTGGCATCCTGCTTTGACAACAAGTATTTAAGTGCAGAATGGTCAGTATATACAATTACTTTTTGAACCCATCAAGTATGATATGAATTTGTCAAAAGCAAACACAATAGCTAGGAGTTCTTTTTCTGTTGTTGTGTAATTTACTTGTGCAAGATTTAAAAATTTGCTAGAATAATAAATGACATGCAATTTCCTATCCTTTTTCTGTCCTAAAACAGCACCCATTGCACTATCACTTGCATCACACATTAGTTCAAAAGGTAAATTCTAATATGGTTTTGCAAGAATAGGTGCAAAAATCAATTTTTCTTTCAAAATAGAAAATGCATGCAAACAAGCATCATCAAATATGAATTCAGCATCTTTTACAAGTAAATTACTAAGAGGTTTTGCAATTTTAGAAAAGTCCTTGATAAACCTCCTATAAAAACCAGCATGTCCTAAAAAACTCCTAATTCCTTTAACATTGATTGCTTTGGAGGCAGTTTACTAATGATTTCTACTTTTGCTTGGTCTACCTCCATTCTTTTTTTTGAAATCTTATGGCCATGAACAATGCCTTCTTGAACCATGAAATGACATTTTTCCCAATTCAACACAAGGTTAGTATCTTGACATCTCTGCAAAAAAGTGCATAGATTAGCTAAACAATCATCAAATGAATCACCAAAAATAGAAAAATCATCCATAAACACTTCAATGATGTTTTCTACCGAATCAGAAAAATAGCAAGCATACACCTTTGAAAGGTGGCGGGAGTATTGCATAATCCAAAATGCATTCTTCTATATGCAAAGACTCCAAATGGACATGTAAATGCAGACTTCTCTTGATCCAAATGATCCTTTGCTATTTGGTTGTATCTGAATAACTATCAAGGAAACAATAGAATGAATGTCCGGCAAGTCTCTCTAGCATTTGATCTGCAAATGGTAGTGGAAAGTGGTCTTTTCTGGTGGCATCATTTAACTTCCTATAGTCTATGCACATTCTCCATCTAGTCACAATCCTAGTGGGGATGAGTTCATTCTTTTCATTAGAGACAACAGTCATGCCCCCGTTCTTTGGGACAACTTGGTGGACTCACCCAATTGCTATCGAGAAAATGGGTAGATTATTCTGCATCTAGCGACTTCATGACCTCTTTCTTAACTACCTCTTTCATAGTTAGATTCAACCTTATTTGTGGCTGCACAACAAGCTTACAATTCTCTTCAAATAAAATTATGTGCTTACAAAATGAAGGATTTATACCTTTCTAATCTGCAATACTCCAGCCGATTGCAGATTTGTGTTCTCTTAAGATTCGCAGCAGTTTTTCCTCTTGTTCTTCCTTGAGTTCATTATTGATGATGACTGGATGCTCATGGTTCTCATCCAGGAATGCATACCGCAGGTGGGAGGGAAGCTGTTTGAGTTCTATCTTCTATTTTTTCTCTTCTTTAACATCCTTTTTCAGTTCCTCCTTCACTGAATTTTCTGCAGGTTTTTGAATTGGCAGGGCTTCTAATTGCTGCTCCACTTCCATGATGTATTCCTCATTCAGAATTTCAGACTTGACATTCCCTGAAGATATTATTTCTTCTAACATAACATTTTCATCAAGCTCATTAATAAAATAAGGTGGAATAATAGAATCTAAAATGTTTATCTTTATGCATGTACTATCTTCCACAAGATATTTTAAAGCTTCAAATGCATTAAATACCACCTTCTCATCCTGAACTTGAAGCATAAGTTCACCTTTCTGCACATTTATTAAAGCTCTCCCTGTTGCAAGGAATGGTCTTCCTAATATCAATGGAATATTAGCATCCACCTCCATGTCCAGAATTACAAAATCTGCAGGAAAAATGAACTTATCAACTTTAACCAATAAATCTTGAACAACTCCATATGGATAAGTGCATGATCTATCATCTAACTGCAATGTGATGTTGGTGGGTTTCACTTCTTCTATGCCAAGTTTCTTCAGAACAGCCAATGGCATCAAATTGATGCTTGCCCCTAAATCACATAGTGCTCTTCCAACTGTGCAGTTTCCTATTTCATAAGGGATGCTGAATAATCCAGGATCTTTTAGCTTTTAAGGAAGTTTCCTCTTGAGGATTGCACTGCATTCTTCTGTCAAAGGTACAGTCTTATAATGTTCCAACTTCCTTTTTTAGAAAGTAGCTCTTTCATGAACTTTGCATATGAAGGCATCTGCTCTAATGCCTCTACAAAAGGAATATTAATTTGCAGTTTCTTAAAAACATTCATAAACCTTTCAAATTGTTCCTCCTGTTTAGGATTTTGAACCACTTTGAGGATAAGGCAGCCTCTTGTATTTTTTTGGATCTATTGGCTTACAAGCATCTTCAAAGAGTTACTTTTTGGTTTTCCTCTAAGGGCTTTACAATTAAGAGTAAAGAAAATTTGCAGAAAAATAGATCAATGAAGCAATGTGAGATGAGAAATGGATTGAAAGGTAGTTAGGAATTTACTTCACAAGAATGTCAATATTAATTCAATTATGCTTGAAAATTCAAGAACTTAGTTAATTAACAATCAGTTTTGCATTTTAATAACCAAAGGTTAATTCCTTAACTCATTGACCCTAACAAGTAACTAAACCACCCTAATCTTAGGTGAAGTTCAATTTCATGCTGCATTAAGACTTGGAACATTAGGATTGCAGAATTAAGTGTACTTATCCCTAAGAAACCCTTAGTTACGGTTGTTCATTGAGATCGAGAGAATCGAATCCAATTCCCATTGGCAAATGTTCCTTTAAGGTTAACCAAATGAATTTCCATTCAAAGATTATGTAAAAGTGCATAATTAACAACTCGGTTAATCCAAATACTCAAATTCCATAAGCAAGAATCAAATCAATACATCAATTCGAGTTCCATAAACCCCTAACTACAAGAAAACTACTCAGACATGGGAGAAGAGAAAGAAGAAGAAGAAGAAGAAGAAGAAGAAAAACTCCAAGAAGTCATGGCCAAAAGCTCCAATCTGATTCCTCTTTGTGGAAGCTTCAAGACTTGACCCCAATCTTCTCTCTCAATCTCTCTCAATAACAATCTAACGAGAAAAATAAAACCGAATCCCCAAAAATCTGATCGCTTCTGGTATTTATAGAGATTCCTAGATTTGCACATTATTACTTTTCTCAAGAATAGTGTAATTTGATGGAACAAATTTTTGCTACTCGTTATGCACAAAGATTGTCGTTAATCCTCATTAAATATGCAAAGAAATGAATGCAGTACTAGGGTGTTATCCTAGGTCATCTCCAAGGAATTTTTGGTTGGGAACATACATCGAACAAGTGTAAACATGGATTTTAAAGCAAGTAAATTGGGGGGAGGTTTGTCATTTTTCATATTTTAATCAAGAGCAAAATGTAAACTAGTGAAATTCAATCAATTAAGAAGCATAATCCCTAGTTAATCAATGAGTTCTATCCCTATTCTTTCAAATAATTTAATAATCCCCTTTTATTCCCTTAAATTAAGTTAATCTAACAAGCGTAAATTAACTTTAGCATCCTAATTAAAATTAGGCATCTTAATGGGCTCAATCTCTATCCCTAAGATTAAGCAATCTCAAAGATTAATCAAAATTAAGCAATTTTATATTAGAATTTCGTTTGGGTAATTTAGGGTTCAATTAAGCAATGTTCTCCTTATGTAAATTTCATTACATTTAGAGATTGGGATTAATAAATCCAAGGAAAGAAAGAGTAATATTGCCATTAAACCCAAGAATTCAAGAACCATATGAGTTGACTAGGAATTACAAGAAAATTTAGCCCTCCATATAGATGGGCTTCACAAAAGAAAGAAAGAAATGCAGAAACGTAAGCAACATTAATGTAAACTCAATGAAAATCAAAGGGAAATTGGAAATTAAAACTATAATGGGCCCATGGCTGTCACCCAAGGCTCCAAAGCTCTGTCAAGAAAAATGTCCTAATTTGGCAAAGAGAATGAAAAGAAAAATAAAATGTTCAAGTCCCTGTACCCTAATTCCTAAAATCTATTTATAGTGGAGGACATATCAGCAAAGTGTCCACTTTTGCCTTTGAAAGTGTCCACGCACAATTTACGTAAGTTTTCCAATTCTCTGGAGTTGCCACTTTTGGACTTGAAAGTGGCTACTTTGGATGCGCGTAGCCACTTTGAAAGGCAAGAGTGGCCACGCGCAACATGCTTCCAAAATGGCGTCCCTGGAGCTTCTGGAGTTGCTACTATTGGACTTGAAAGTGGCTACTTTGGATGCGCGTAGCCACTTTGAAAGGCAAGAGTGGCCACACGCAACATGCTTCCAAAATGGCGTCCCTGGAGCTTCTGGAGTTGCTACTATTGGACTTGAAAGTGGCTACTTTGGATGCGCGTAGCCACTTTGAAAGGCAATAGTGGCCACAATCAAAATGCTTCCAAAATAGCGTCCCTGGAGCTCTCTGGAGTTGCCACTTTTAGACTTGAAAGTAGCTACTTTGGAACCTTTAATGCCCAGACTTGCTGTAGTTGCCACTTTTGCTCCTAAAAGTGGCTACTTTGGGGGCAACTTTCATCCAAGGGCCAAGATTTCTCAAAATTAACTTGGGGACTCTGCAAAATTATCAAGATAATTAAAATTGCAATCTATATCTATATAATTAAATGCAAATTAACCAAAAATTAATAAACCTATGATATTTACTCAAAATGTGATTTCTATATTATTTGCACTATCTAAGTCCATTTTTTCTATCAAGGAGCACCAAAAAGGCAAGTAAAAATATAATAAAAAGTGGATTCATCACAACCGCAAACTTAAACTTTTGCTTGTCCTCAAGCAAATCAAAATTCAAGCAAATCAAATGAAGAGGGTTGGATTTATCCAAAAAAAAAATTTTTTTGTTTAGATATTTTCATTTCAACTTCATGCTTTAATTAGCACTTCCTACATCTTCACAACCATAGACTCATTCAACAAAGGAATCATATTCATGTCAAATATTCCATGCAAAGTCCCACGAAATTGAAACAAAAGAATCAAGAAGGGTTTCATGTGACTCACATAATGCAAAGAAACTATCCATCTCACAAGGTGGTGTTTCACTCATCACTCAATAACATTTCAGGCTAAGTGTTTTCCCTCAATCCATGCATTTTGCCTCACCCTACCATAGGCTTGCCCATATTCTCAATCTCCTTTGCCTAGACACAATGAATCACCTATCATGAGGGCTTTGTTGGTCACAAATGGGGTTAGGATAGGTTCAAATTTAACCAAGGAGGGTGAAAAGATCAAGTGGGTACTCAAGAGGAGGAGTTCTTTTGAGTGATTTAGTGCAACAACTAGAGTGGAATGCCTTAAATGATGTAGCTTAAGAGGTTCAAGCATTCTTTCACCACATTTTTTTTTAATTTTGCCTTATGTGGAAATCCTTTTTCAACTCAAATGTCTTGCTATATTTTCTTTCTTTCTTTTCTCCTTTTTCATTCATTCATTCATATTTTTGTGATATCATGGACTTTAACAATCATTTTTTTACATGTATTATGAACATGGATGCTGTCCACCACCCCAAACTTAAGACATTGCTTGCCGCCAAGCAACTACAAGCGTAATCAACACCCAAAACTTAGTTTCTTGCACTCAATCTTGAGGCAACTCAAAAGAAATACCTCTATTAAGGAAAGGGAATTACTTTTGTTGACTAAGTTTGGCAAAAGCAAGAAGTGGGGAACAAGGAAGTGAAGTGCAAGGGTGGTGGGAAGGGCATGTACAAAGAAGGTCTCAATCATCTAGATGGAAAATTGCCCAATGCATATTTAATTAAGAAACAAGGCAAGTTCTAGAAGATGAATGCAAAAATACATGTAATATGCACACAGAAAAGAAGTAAAAAGGCCCAATTCATTACCATGGCAAAGGTGATAATAACATGCAAAATGAGAGTACAATTCACCCGACAAGAAAATATGTTCAAAATAGTAGGGACAGTAAATATGTACAAAAAGAAGAGAGAACTAGATTAAAAGGAAAAGAGAATAATTGAAATGAGGAAATATTTTTGTCTTTTATCTAGTACGGTGCAGGAAAAGTAAGCTACAAATAAATGCAAAATAGTGACAAAGAGTTCACCCCCATTTTATAGATGATGTACTTTCAAAGTTCAGGGGCATAATGATGCTCTTCCTAATGGAACAAAGGGCATCTAAGCGAGAGAAAGAAAAGAAAACACGAAAGGTTGACTAAGTGGCATCTTCATCGGAGGTGGATGAGGTGGTTTCTTCATCTTCCTTTGTGTCTTACGCTTCCTCGGAGGAAGCTGGAGTTGGGGGCATCGCTGGGTGCATTAGGATTGAATGGAGGCAGTCATTACGAACAGCAGACTCGAGGAGGAAAGGGGCAGGGAAACGGTGGGCATGATAGATCTGGTCTGAAGTCATCCCCATCTTCTTGCCAATGTTCAGCATCATGGTCTCTATGAGGAGAAGCATGCTAGTCTGACCAGAGTGGATGGCAGTCTGCCTCTGTGCTATTTACTGCAGCTGCTCCCTGATTGTTGCAGGGGTCTCCTTCTTGTATTCTGCTGGCAGGGTGAGACCTGGGTCTGAAGACTTCTTTGGCTTGAGTAGGTCCTTCACCAAGGTAGTGGAAATGGGAGGAAGTGCTCTAATTCTCTGCTGGTAGTCTCCAAAATCAACACCTGCATCCTAGCACAACATAATGATTAGAGAGGAAAAAGCTAAAGAATCTCTGCTTCTTTTAAGGACTTCCAGCATGGCGCTGCTGATGACCTCCCCAACATGGATGGGCATGCCAGTGAGAATAGCATAGATGAGTTCTGGCCTCTTCACTGCAATGGTGGAGGTGTGGATGACTGGCATGAATGAGCTAACAACGAAGATACTCCACACCTTGGCAGCAGGGAGAAGGTGTTTGGTGGTCAGATTCTTGGGCTGCATTTTACAATCAAATTCCCAATTTTCTCCTTCAACGCAGATTGTTTGAAGTATAGGCTGGTAATCTTTTTCCTTCTGTTTGCAAAATGCAGTGAAATCCAGCTAGCCAGGTTTCTTCTGTAGAGAAGGGATGTTTAAAATCCTCTGGATGGTGGCTGGAGTGAAACTAACTTGCTTACCCCTGACCATGGTGTGCCTGGGGGGGTAAATGTCATCTTCCAGGCGCAGGGCATTAGCATAGAATTCCTGGGTGATGTCCTTCCACCCATTGCCTGCACAAGAAGTGAAAAGTCCCGAGCCACGCCTGTCTATTTCCTCCCCGAAACCGTGGAAATGTCCTCTGCTGGATTTCAAAATTCCTGTCCTAGACGATCTGGCGCCGCAGGATGTTCTCTTTGAAATACTGTTCGTGCTCTGGGGACCTAAACCTAGTCATGAGTAGGAGGGGGTTGAGATGAAGAGGCTTCAGTTGGCCTACTCCTCTTGGTTCTGGGTGTGTTCCTTCTAAGATTGCTTGACATTATCTGCAGAGAAGAAAGAATATGTGAATGGATAGTGCAGGGAAATTGGGTCAACCTTCCATAGTAACACACAACAGCAAGCAATCAAACCAGGGGGTTTATGAGCAACTCGCCAAGTTGAAAGATCTCTGGAACGATCACTTTCGATGACAATAGTGGTTACGCAAAGCTTTCCTAATATTTTGCCTCTCTGGAATGCTCACTTTTAATGATAAAAGTGATAACGCTAAGCATGCTGAGTCTGAGACTTCTCTGCAACTCTCACTTTTCCTGGTAAAAGTGGTAACGCCCAGCTTCACTTCTTCTTTGAGCTCTGGAGTGATCACTTTCACTGACAATAGTGATCGCGCCCAGCCTGCATTTCCTTGTTCTTGTGTTTTGGAGTCCAGACTTGTTACTTTCCTCTTCCTTTTCATCAAACCTCCATTTACATGAACCTTGCTCAATTTATTCCTTCAAAAACAAGATTAAAAACTTAATTCCTAAGCAAAAATTCCACAATTGCTAAAATAACTATAAATTGAAAGAAAACTTCAATTCATTCTCTTTTTCTGAGTTTTTCTACTTTCTTTATATATTTTCCTTATCAAATGAATTAGAATTATGCTAAAATATCAATACAAATATGGATTCATCACCAATTCACTTATGCACAGTGCGTGTGTCCACTCTAAGTGATTAGAGTAGTTATGTAGTAAGCGCGTATCAACTCCAAGCATTGAGAGTAGCTATGCATGAGGCTTTCCATATAGAACACTTGCGCGTGGACACTCTTACCACTTAAAGTGTCACGCAAAAGTAACAGAATTTTGAATATCACTTCTAAGTGTCAACTTTGGACGATTTGAGTTCTTAATTCAGTTATAGAAGCTTCTAGAAAACCTTTTATGTTATAATTCTTAGAGATTAATGTGTGGAAAGGAAAAAGGCGGGAAAAACATTATAAATAGAAGTTAAATGTTCAAAAAAAGGGACTTTTGTAACTGTTTTAACTTCCAAGGGAAGTCAGAGAGAGAGATTGGGAGCGACTTTCAAGCTTCATTGCTAGAAGAATCAGGGTGAAGATTGGGTCTTGGAAGATGTTCTTTTGCTTCTTGTCATCTTCTTCTCTTACTTCTCTTTCTTCCATTGTAATGTTGTTCTAAACCTTTTTGGTTGAGGATCTATAGATCCAGATTTGATATTGTGATATAATTGTAGATTTGGATCTTGAGATTTTAATTGAATTGAGTGTATAATTTTGTTTCTAATGCAGTTGTGAACTAATCCTTCATTCAATTGAACTTAGAGGAATCTTTATCAATGAAAATTGAGTTTATTTCTCAGATCTGAATCATATGCCTAAGTTATTGAGATCTTAGGAATAAGTATCATGATCTAGTAATCCTATAATTTTTAGAACTTAATGCAGTATTTGATAAATTTCACCTAAGGAATTAGGGAGGTTTAATTAGGTATTAGGATCAATGAGGCAAGAAATTGTCCTTTGGTTAAAGAGGTGAAATTGATTATCAATAAATAAAAATTCTCATGAGTTCAGAACATGATTATATTGCAATTGAAAATCTGGTGAAATGATTTCTAACTATTTTTCATATAACATTTTTAATACAAAATTCGTACTCTATTTTTACAGCAAGTTTATTACCTTTTATTGTTCTTATTTCTTCTTTTACATGTTACAAACCTTCCAAACAAATTGTGTGGCTCAACTAATTGTTAAATTGTGAAGTGGTAATTGAAAATAAGATCCTTGTGAATGATACTTGGGGCTCATATTAATTTTCAAATTTTATTACTTTCTACAACTACCTAGTGCACTTGCTAGTTAGTATTCTTGAATTTCTCGTAACAGGAAGTATATCCAGCCTGCACCGCTAATAGCCCCTCTAACCTAAGTAACAACTCAGGCTTAGTTATAGAGTTGTTCTCATGCAAATAATGAATGAAAAGTGTAGTGTGTGATAGGGACCTACGAACCTTTTATACCTTAAACCTAAAAAAACCAACTTTTAAAACAAATACATTTCCAATACGGTCCTCTATCTTGGAGTGAACAATTATTTTGAAATTTAAAAGTTCATTATCATAAGCTTATAAACATTCAAAATAAGCATTTATCCTAAGGTTGTCAAAATATTTACCAACAATTAAACTAAACAAGGTCAACAAGCAACAAAAAAAAAAAAAGGCAAACAAACAAACAAACAAGTTATAATAAATCACACTATCTATCACAAAGAGGCTTAATTCTCATATACTCTCTAGTAGAGTCGCCATCTGTCGCTTGGTAGGCGAAAGGATAGTAGATTTGAAAAATAGGTTTTTTATTTAAAAAAATGTAGAGCTCCCACCAAAATTTTATTTATTTTTACAAGGATAAAATATTGAAAAAAAACTTAAGAATCCCGGGTTTGGGAGTTGATAAACTTAAGAGTACCTCAAGATTAAATAGTGCGACTAATTTTAAAAATTGACCCTAGATATTCATTTTTTGTTTTCCTATTTTTTTATTTATTTTCAAAACTATGCCTCAGGTATAAGTTGTTATCATATTAGGCAAAAACAAGATTTGAGATATCAAAAGAATCATTGATCTCAAATCATATTTTATATTTCAAGCAAAACAATTTTGACAAATTTTTTTTTATATTTTTATTTTTTATTTGAAGGTTGACAAAAAAACTTAATAACTTGAAAAATAAATTTTTACATTTTAAAAAAATTATATTTTATTTAAAAAAAGAGTTAATGAACTAAAAATGAACATATTTATTGGATGTTATTATTATTATTTTTGCACATATTTTTTTTTAAAAAAAACTTAACATCTAAAAAACTAAAAACAATTATTTTGAAAATGATTTAACATTCTAATTTTTTTTATATTTTCATTTTAAAAGATTTAACAACCTAAAAAAATGAATTTATTTCTTTTTTAACTTTTACTAAAAACTATTTTTTATTTCTAACGGATTTAAAAAACTAATCTTTATTTTTTTCTTATTTTTGAAGAGAATAAAAAATTTAAATTAAAATGTTTTAATTGAAAAGTGGTTCCTTTTTATTTTTAAATTTTTTAGCACAATGGATGCTCGAGGAAGAAGGAACACAAAGACAAAAGAGCATGTGAATATTGAGATAAAAGAAAATAAAAAGAAAAGGGAACCCCACACAAAAATCATTGAAAACAAAGAGATACAAAGAGTAAAATAATAAGAAAAGAAAGAAAGAAGTAGTTGTATAATAATTACTATTTATAATGAAAGACAGACAAAATAAAAGAGTAATTAAAATTTGTACCTTTATCTTGCAATATTTCACTTTTTTCGTGTTTTTGTGTAAAAATTCTGCGTGAAAAAATTTCTTTTGAAAAATTATTTGTGAAAAACTCTCCCATAAAAGAAATTTCTCTAAAATTTTCCTATGCCAGAAATCTGTGTCCTTGTGTGTGCAGGTTGGTCACTATTTATAATAGGATTAGTATATAATAAATGAAAATTAAGTATATTTTTTACACCTTGATCATTTTTATTTTATTCTATATATTCCTAAATTAACTAAAATTAAAAATAGAAACAATGATTATTATTTACATAATATCTTTACGATTTTTATTGATTATATGTCTTTTTTAATTACCCTTTTTATTTTCTAATTTTTTTTGAAATTCACTATTTATTATTTAATGAAATTCTTAATCCGGATGGGTGTTCACACCTTGCATCCTTACAATCAAACATGGTCGTGCATATAGTAAAGCAAAATCGTGCATTGTGGCGAACAATATGATTTTTATTAAATTAGGTCACAAATCTATCAATTTCAGTAGCATAAGTCGTGAACATTATGAATGTCAATAATCAAACAATAATGTCGACTCTGATACCACTTGTTGGATATTTTTATTAATCCTGAAAGAGTTCCATATAAACGAATCTACATTACACTATATTACTACTAATTAAACAACCTTGAGTTTGTGAAAAAAATCTATCACATGTACTAATCAAGCCCTAATGTTTTACTTTTTGAATTGATAATTTTTTATATTTTAAACAATATTATATATTTCAATCTATAATTCTTTGTTTATAAAACTCTCTTCTGTGTAAAATAAGAAGTAGAAAAATTTAATAAAAATACTTACATTAGTCAAATAAATAAATGCATTTATAAGAATATTTACTGATAAAATTAGCATAAAAATATAATTATTGACATAGTAACTATAAAAATTATTAATTTTTTCACATATTTAATAAAAAATTATTTACTATTTTAAATATTTTTATTTAAACTAATATAATTTAATTATTTCATGGTTGATATGGGAATAATTTGTTATACTAATAATATAAATTGAGTCTTTTGCTAATGTATAATTGTTTATTTTAAGAGTCAACACTTATTAAATAAAAATTAAATATTTAATAACCATGAAAAAATATTAAATATAATTATAAATTATAAGTTGGGGTATTTGTGATTTTGTGTTTAGTATAATTTAGTTAGCTAAATAAGAATTTAAAATTTAACTAAATCACATAAAAAAGATTTAAAAAATCTTGAGTTCATGAAAAACTCTATCACATCCACTTATCAAGCCCTATGTTTTATTTTCTGAGTGAATAAATTTTTTATTTTGAATAATATTATTATGTATTTTAATTTATAATTTTTTATTTTAAAAAATATTTTCTATGTAAAATAAGAGACTGAAGAATTTAATATTAATATTTATATTTATATTATTCAAGTAAATTAATGCATATAAATATATAAATAATTATACCACAAAAAATAAGTATACATGACATATAAATAGTTATTTCATAAGATTAGTATAAAATATATTTATTGACAAAATATACCATGAAAATTATTTTTTTAATACTTTTAATGAAAAAATTTATTTAATATTTTTTTATATTATTGAATTAGACTAATATAATTTAATTATTTCATTGCTAATGTAGGCATAATTTTTTAAATATATTAGGAGTATATTTATATATGAAATATAATTCAAATATTTTTATATAAAATTATATTAATATTTAAAACCATACTTTTATATTCAGTAATAGATATTTTTAAATATTTTATATTAAAATTTTATAATATACTACGGTGATAGTATTTTTATAATTGATAATATATAAATTTATTGATGAGATATTTTTTATAGCTTAAAAACAATATATATATATATATATATATATAATAAACATAAAAAAATATTAAACATATTAAATATAATTATAAATTATAACTTGTTATGCATACAATTTTGTTTAGTTTAATTTAGTTTTAAATGTGAAAATTCAAAATCAAAATGAATCATATAAACAAATGTGATTATAACTACAAGTTCATATATTAAAATAATTTAAACTAATTTTCTAATACTACTAAAAAAATAACTTCAAGTTTATGAAAAAAAAAAACGATCCCGTTCACTTATTAAGCTTATAAAGATATAAATATCTATATCACGATAAATAAATTTTACATAATATATATATATATATATATGTATGTATATTTATTTATTTGTTTTAAAAGTATATTGATATATGAAACACATAAAAAAGTTTTGTTCAATACAAATATTTATATATAAAATTATATTAATATCTAAAATAAAAAAATAAATTTATTCTTATAATTTATTGATAATATCTATATTTTCTTAAATTTTGATTTATTTATAGTATTATCTTATTCAATATACGCATAAAAATTATATTTCATGTAAAAAATAGGTTTTATATGACGTAAAGTAGTGAATATTAAATAATAAACGAATATATTTATATGAGAAATTATTATATATATATATATATACATAGAAATTATTAAAAACTTATTTATTAATATGTTATATATCAAATTTATATAATTTATAATATTAAAAAATTAAGTTCATTTTGAAAAAGAGTTGCTATATTTATATTATTAACACAATTTCTTTTTTGCAAAGTAAAGAAATAACAACACTAATTATGGTATAATAGATCATCACTAATTCTTTTAAAAAAATTATTCTTAAATAATCTTTATAGTAGTATTATTATAAAACAAATGTAATAAATTATTATTGTAAAAGTTTATGGTTAAAATCTTATATATTAAAATTAATTTAAAATGTTGTATCTAATATTTAAATTTAATTAAATGTTAAAATTTTCTTAAATTCAGTCATATTAAATCATTTTTTAAATTTAATATGTGAAAATAATTGGTGAGTTTAAGATTTAAATAACTTGAATGTTTTTTTATATTTTTTTATAAATAATATATACTTTTAGTAAATAATATTAAATTATATATATATATATAATTTTTTGAAAATCATATTCTATAAGAAATATAGATGTAAATACTAGTTTGCTATAAAAATCAATGTTCATGTGTGTTTGGGGTAAGGAAAATTTTCTAAATTAAAAATCATGTTAAAGAAGGCTACATTTCGACAAAATATTAAAAATTAGGAAGGAGCCTAAAAATAGGTCTAAACTTAAGAAGTATTAGAAAGTTATCCAAGACTTTTTTCATATCAAAAGGACACATTTTGAGCTATTTTGGAGGTTTTTGTCACCTCATTGATTTTCTTCTAAAACTGCTTTGAAAAATAGGACTGACAAGAAAATATTCTAAGCCCACAAAATTGAGGGCTTTTTCGAGGAATTTTGAGGAGTTTCCAAGTCCCTGACACCCAAAACTGCTCGAAAAACAGGAAGTGGTCAAGTCATTACAAAATCTAAAAGCGGTTACCAGCAGTCATCAACATTCACCACTACGCAAAGATTGTAGGCGATAGCGGTTCCGAAAGAAGCCCCAACCAACAACACGATCACAAGTAATCGTAGATAATGGGTATCAACAATTGAATGTAGTTACTAAGAAGTACCCGCAAAAGGAGGAGAACGATGGTGGTCTTCCTGCCTATAAATACTTCAAAGCTCCATTTTACAGAGGACAAATTTTTGCACCCTGACACCGCACCTAAAATTCTCTGCACGCTGAAACCCTGCATCACGCCAGACACCAGCTACAAGGAGACTCACGGTGGCCGCTGTTCACTGTTGTGAGGAGTCATACGTTTACATTCACGCGCCTTTACATTCCTGCACATTTATCTTTCTGCAGCTTATTTCTTGCTTCTTTGTTTGCTTTTGTTCCTTTTTCTGCAATTTGTTTTCTATTTAGCACATTTCTGTAAAAAACTTCTACATTGTGATTCAGTTTTACACATTTCATATTCACTATTCTTGCTAAATTGTGTAATTTGCGACGTCCATTTTATTGTTATGTTAACAACACACTTAAAAGAACCCAAAGAGGACCTAATCCAGTCCCCAGATTGCTCTGAGATTATTTGTTTACAGATTTTCATTTTTCACCGTAAACAATGTGATTCTTAAATCTAATCAATTAGCTTTCAGAAGCTGTTAAGAGTTTTTCTAGTCAGTCAATATTTATATAAGTTATGGGAACTCGAATTGTCAACTACTATTTTAACTTTACCATAAAGATATATCTCAAGAGTGTGTTGATATGAAGTATTAAAGCAAACTCGAATTGTCAATTACTAGTAGCTCTACCATAAGTTGTGATAATTGCTGCCTTGGTAGTTGAATCAAACTTTGTAGTTCTTTCCATTTGTTTCTTCAATTTTTTTGAGCTTCACTTTGTCTTTTGGTCTTAGAATAATTCCCTTGTCAATTTCTATTTTGACAAGTTTTGAGAAAAATTAGTGAGTTCCATCTTGACTCGTGGACTTAGAATAACTTCCCTTGTCGATTCCTATTTAAACAAGTTTTAGGGTAAATCTATGAGCTCAATCTCGTTTCTTGGACTTAGAATAATTCTCTTATTAATTTCTATTTCGACAAGTTTCCAACCAAATCTGTCAAGACTCTTAGACTTAGACTAATGCTATTATCAATTATTTTTTTGATAAGTTTTCGTTGTTTTCTATCTTTCTATTTTGACAAGTTTTGAGAAAAATTCGTGAGTTCCATCTTGATTGTAACATTCTTATCTCAAAATTTTGTACAATGTATATATTATACTTTATAATTTAATGTAAAATACGAAGTTTGGTTTATTATAACTAATTACTGAAATCTTCATCTCGCTTGTAGTAATTTGTACAAATATTTCCATTCAGATTAGTATAAATGGTATGACAATATTTTAAATGTTGTATTAAACATAATAAAAATTTTAAAATTTGAGAGATTGTACATGCATTTCATAAATTGAGTATAATAATTTACAAACTATTTGTCAAGATATATGAGACTTGAAATAATAATTACATTACCAAAATAACTACATCATATATGCAAAAATACAATCCAGAGCAGTCTCAACTCATACACCAATACTGAAGACTGGTCTTATTCATCAACCCCATGCTAGCGCTCAATCTTGGTCAGATCCTCTTAATCTAGATCATTATTTCAACCTAGATAACGATCGCCCGAATCAGCTCTAACCTCTGTGCCAGTAACGTGCTCAAAGGTCCATCGGGTTGGTCTTCTGAGATGATTGTGGTCATGATAGGTGAAAAGATAAGTGAGGGTTGCCGGAGTTCTAACTATACCTCTATACATATATACACATAAAGTCTGGTGTATTCTATTCCTAGGAAAATCAAAAGGAATACTACAAGAGAAATCCATCTCTATCACAACAAAAACCCTAGGTTCATCTTTTACAAGTATAGAAAATTTAAAATAACATACTCTTTGATATTCATTAAATACATAATTAAGCCTAAAATGTAAGGATCTATCTACTAATCTAATTCTTCCCTAAGGCTCCATCATCTTGGTTTCCTGAAAATTTTAGTAAGGATGAGCATCGATTCTATTCTTTACAAACTTTTAACATAAAATCAAAATTTTAATGTAAATACAACACATTCAATTTCATGAATTCATATTACAAACATATTCACATCACACATAATATTCAATAATTTATTATTCATTTTCCTTTCTCTTATTCCAACATGCACTCCCAGTGCACTGTGATAACAGATATCGGTGCCTCCAGCACTTCTTGAGGTCTTACTCAACTAGGTAAATAGTCGCTGGTTAGCCCATGCACACATATACAACATGTACAATAATTGGGTCCATTAGCAAAGGCATAGTCAGCAGTCTAGTTAGGAAATGAGTGTGAGGCTATGTGACGCATTAGCTCTCAGAAAGAGTGTGTACACATACGCAAATATTGCTCACTACCTTACGTTTCCCCTAGATTTTCATTGTCTCCGGACTCTATACCCCCAGTGTGTATCTATGTAACTATTTACACTAGATCTAATCCGTATCTGATTCTTAGGTCATTCTCAAAGTTATTCTCTTTCTCATTCATAAGATCTTGGTTAGTAAAGCACTTCCATACTAATTCCATTTCACTCATACACTTATTGTTACAATCATAACTGTTAGCTATTTTCTTATCAATATCATTTTACCCGAACATATTTCACACAAAATCTCATAATAATCATTCAGCAAATTTCATAATATTTCATATTGAATAATCATCATATAATATATATGAACATATACCAACCACTTAGTCTAAACAACCAAACAGTCCAACTCATCAAACAAACATCTTTTCATCCATTATTCACACAAAAGATATCTCAACCATTTATTTTCATACCATATTCACATAACAGTGCTCTATGATCATAAAATAAATATTGTAATATAATGATAGAATAGAGCTCTCTTTACTTCAAAGATGAGCTCACGAAGAGATATTGAAAAGGATCAAAGTTCACAGATGGAAGTTCTCCTAAGTATCAAGAGATATCTATAAGTACAAAAACATGAAAAACGCTAGGAGAAACTCAAGTTTAATTCAAAGAAACTTACTTGGAGTCGCTTAACTTCAATATCCAAGCTTGACTTTAAAGAGGAATTGGAGTTTTTGAGACTTTTATCTGAGTGAAAGGAAGAGAGAGTTCAGAGAAAACTTGAGACAGGGACGTGAGTTTAAAATAGAAAGAATTTCTCATGTGAGAAATCTCTTAAATACTCCTTAGCCCCGCGTTTTTTATGAATCCACATTTATTGGATTTTTACTTGTTATTTTAATGTTTCTTAATAAAAAAAAGTAAACTTAGGGTTGTAAATAACATAAAAATATCATTTTGGTCAATTTATAATAGATTTCTTAATTTTAGGTTAATTTACATTGATTTACAAAGATATAGTTTGTAATTTTGATCATTTGGATAATTGTGCAGGAGTTTCTAGACTTTTTCCATGGATTTTTAGCATTTGAGAAAGTTTGAGGTGAAAGTGATCGCTTTGGAGTCCATAGTGAACACTACAGCAAGCTTGTTCCAGAAATGTAGACCAGAGTGATCACTATGAACCCATAGTGACAACTCCAGAAAGGCCAAAAAGTACAAGATCCTGCGTGTAGTTACTATGGAACCATAGTAGACACTCTAGAGCAGCCAAAGTTATCACTCTGATGCCAAAGTGACAACTCTAGAGAGGGCAAAAACACAGGACCTGCGCGTAAACACTATAGAGCGAGAGTAATCACTTTGGGGCGTTGCACGTTATCACTATGAAGCCAAAGTGATAACTCCAGAGAGGCCAAAATCACAGACCTTGCGCGTTATCACTATGGAATGTGCGTAATTACTTTGGAACGCTGCGTGTTATCAATATGAAACCATAGTTGTCACTTTGGGCGAAAATTTTTGCACTATAAATAGAATTTGAGAAATTAGGGTAGGGAGCTTTTTACATTTCCTTAGATTCTTTTGCCACTTTTGGAGCTTTTTGAGAGCTTGGAATCCTTGGGTGACAACCAAGGGTCCATTATAGGTTTTAATTTCTAATTTCCCTTTGATTCTCATTGATTTTACATTGTTGTTGCTTACGTTTCTACACTTCCTTCTTTCATTTGTGAAGCCCGTCCACATGGAGGGCTAAATTCTCTTGTAATTCCTAATCAACTCACATGGTTTTTGAATTCTTGGGTTTAATGGCAATATTACTCTTTCTTTCCTTGGATTTATTAACCACAATCTCTAAATGAAATGAAATTTACATGAGGGGAACATTGCTTAATGAACCCTAAATTATCCAAACGAAATTCTAATCCAAAATTGCTTAATTTTTATTAATCTTTGAGATTGCTTAATCTTAGGGATAAAGATTGGAGCCCATTAAGATGCTTAATTTTAATTGGGATGCTAAAGTTAATTTTCACTTGTTAGATTAACTTAATTCAAGGGAAAAATAGGGGATTATTGAATCATTTGGAAGAATAGTGATAGAACTCATTGATTGACTAGGGATTACTCTTCTTAATTGATTGAATTTTACTAGTTTACATTTTGCTCTTGATTAAAATTTGGAAATTGACAAACCTCCCCCAATTTACTTGCTTTAAAATATATGTTTACACTTGTTGGATGTATGTTCTCAACCAAAAATTCCTTGGAGACAACCTAGGACAACACCCTAGTATTGCATACATTTCTTTGCATATTTGATGAGGATTAACGATAATCTTTGTGCATAACGAGTAGCAAAAACTCGCATCATCAAATTGGCACCGTTGCCGGGGAATGTTTGGTGTTAATTTTGCATTGAACTTATTAGTTGCTCTATTTTAGTGCTCTGTTTTCTGTTTTTCTACATTATTACTCTGTTTTTGCTGCAGAATTTGTTAGCTTGTGTTGCGTTTTCTTGCAATTAGTTGTAATTTCTTTTCTATTTTTGTTGCTTAACTTCTTTGCTTCATTTTACTACACATAGACATTAGTTTTCTGCATAATTGTCATCTGATTTTCTCTGCATTTTTGCTGTTTCATCTAGCTTACTTCTTTTCATTCCTTATAATTAGTTTCTAGTGCATGACCATATCGAATCCTGGAGACTTGTATCCACTTGACCCAGAGATTGATATGACATTTCATAGTAGCATTAGAACACAGAGGAATAGTTCTGAACATTTTGAGGAGTCTTCATCTCCTTCATCTATCTATTCATCATCCCATTCATTAGAATTTGAAATTGAAAAAATGGCTGACAATGAAAGAACATTAAAGGAACTGGCTGCACCGGATGTAACATATCAAACTTTATGCATACAGTATCCTGATATTGATGCTCCTTTTGTTCTAAAAACTGGACTAATACACTTGTTGCCAAGATTTCATGGCCTTGCAGGTGAGGATCCACACAAACACCTCAAGAAGTTCCACATTGTTTGTTCAACCATGAGGCCACAAGGTGTGCCTGAGGAGCATGTCAAATTAAAGGCATTTTCGTTCTCTCTGATGGATGCAGCCAAGGATTGGCTTTACTATCTCCCTCCAGGATCCATTGCTAGTTGGGACAACTTGAAAAGGCTTTTCCTGGAGTAATTTTTCCCAACGTCAAGAGCTGCATCCATAAGAAAGGAAATATGTGGGATAAGGCAACTTGAAAAAGAGACCCTCTATGAATATTGGGAAAGATTCAAGAGGTTGTGTGCTAGCTGCCCCCATCACTAAATTAATGATCAATTGTTGATATAATACTTTTATGAGGGATTGCACCCTATGGACCGAAGCATGATAGACGCTGCAAGTGGAGGGGCGTTGGTTGACAAAACTCCAGTTGCAGCTCACAACCTAATTAAGAACATGGCCGCCAACTTCCAACAATTTGCAACAAGGCAAAATTCTTGTGTTACCAGAAATGTGAGTGAAGTACAAGTTCCTGAATCTAGTAAGCTGGAACACAAACTTGATGAATTAGCATCCATGGTAAAGCAATTGGCTTCCATGCAAAAGAGTGCTGCTGCATCTTCACCTCCTCCACCATCCATTCCAGCCATGTTGTGTGGTATTTGCTCAGCTACAGATCACTACACTGATAGCTGCCCCATACTACAAGAGTTTGACACTATAGAAGGTAATCCTCAGGCTTATACTGCAAACATTTACACTAATAAATTTCCTTTTCCAAATTCGCAGCAACAACCCAATTGGGATCTATCTTCAAATAGATACAACCCAGGCTAGAGGAACCATCCAAATCTAAGATGGGGAAGCAATTCTCAACAACATAACCAGCAACAAGGCACTCAATATCAAGCACATCATGCTGGCCCAAATAGACCCCATCAATCCCAACATCAACCACAACAAGCCCAGCACCATCATCAACCATCTTCTTCACAACCAAATGCATCCCAGAAAAATGAACCATCATTGGAGGAGCTCATGAAGCAATTGACCATGAACAACATCACTTTCCAGCAGAGAACTGAGGCTAGCATCAAAACTTTGGAGAATCAAATGGGACAGTTAGCCTCTTCTCTAAACCAAATGCAATCTCAAGGCTCAGGGAACCTCCCTGCACAAACTATTGTGAATCTAAAAAATGTGAGTGCAATCACCCTGAGGTCTGGGAAAGTGATTCAAGAGCCCACAATGCCCAAAGAGAAGGAAGACTCAAGCTGTACTCCAGCTACAGTTGGTCAAAATGGAGAGGAAATAACTCAAGAACAACCAGAACCTACTCCTACCCAACCAAAGGTAGCAGAAAATGTTGAAAGGCCAATTCCTCTACTATTTCCTCAAAGAGTTATTCAGCCAAGTAAAAAAATTGAAGAGGCTGAGAAAGAGATTTTTGAGACCTTTAGGAAGGTAGAGGTGAACATACCTCTACTAGATGCAATCAAGCAAATACCCAAGTACGCCAAGTTCTTGAAAGATTTATGCACCCATAGGAGGCGTCTTAAGGGTAATGAAAAGGTAAATATGGGTAGGAATGTGTCTGCACTTTATGAAAAACAAAGGTCCACAATGCCTGAGAAATGTAAGGAGCCAGGAACGTTCACTATCCCATGCATTATTGGTAATAATAGGATTGAGAATGTCATGCCTTTGTCCATTTTTACTTCACTGTCTCTTGGCCCTCTACAACCTACAGGTGTGGTTATTCAGTTAGCCAATAGAAGCATAACAAACCCAGCTGGGATTGTTGAAGATGTACTAGTCAGGGTGAATGATCTCATCTTCCCAGCAAACTTTTACATTTTGGACATGGAAGAGGGAGAGTCAATGAAGAGTGCTGCACCAATCATATTGGGAAGACCGTTCTTGAAGACCGCAAGAACTAAAATTGATGTGCATGCTGGGACACTTACCATGGAGTTTGGGGACAGCATTGTGCGCTTCAACATACTTGATGCCATGAAGCATCCATCTGAAGAACATTCTGTCTTCCAAATTGATTTATTTGATGATTTGATAGATGAACAATTTTTTGAATTTTTAGAAACATATTTTTCTTTTGATTTTACTGAATGTATTGATACTTCTATTTGTGAATATTGTAATAATTCTTCTATGTGTGACTCTTGTGTTTCTAACTTTTTGAATGTGAATTCTGCAAATTCTAATATTGAAGAGATTGACAAATTGATAGAGGAAGAATGTGATGTTTTGAAATTAGCAAGTACAATTGAATCTAACCCCTTTGATTTGAATGTTGCAGAGATTTCTTCTATTGAGAGTGTTAAACCACTTCCCTCTGTGGAGCAACCTCCAGCACTGGAACTTAAACCTTTACTAGAACATCTGAAATATGCCTATCTAAAGGCAAATGAGAAGCTCCCAGTGATAATCTCCACCAAGCTAAATGTAGAACAAGAGGAGAAATTCCTAGAAGTGATTAAGAGGCACAAGAAAGCTATAGGCTGGACCCTTGCTGATATCCCTGGAATCAGCCCTCTCTTTGTATGCACAGAATATTATTGGAGGAGGGTGCTAAGCCAGTGAGGCAGCCTCAGAAGAGAGTGAATCCCATTATTCTAGACGTGGTGAAGAAGGAGGTCACCAAGTTGCTGCAAGCTGGGATTATCTACCCTATATCAGACAGCACGTGGCTCAGCCCGGTCCAAGTGGTACCAAAGAAATCTGGACTCACTGTGGTGAAGAATGAAAAAGATGAGTTGATACCCACCAAAGTCCAGAATAGTTGGAGAGTCTGCATAGACTACAGAAGGCTTAACCAAGCAACCCGGAAGGATCACTTCCCATGACCTTTCATTGATCAAATGTTGGAAAGGTTGGCTGGTAAGTATCATTATTGTTTTCTTGATGGTTTTTCCGATTATTTCCAAATTTGCATTGCACCTGAATACCAGGAAAAAATCACTTTTACATGTCCTTTTGGCACTTTTGCTTATAGGAGAATGCCCTTTGGCTTATGCAATGCCCTAGGAACATTTCAAAGATGTATGTTAAGCATTTTTTCTGATTTAGTGGAGCATTGTATAGAAGTTTTCATGGATGATTTTACTGTGTATGGCCCATCTTTCTCTGCATGTTTGAATAATTTGGAAAAAGTATTGAAAAGATGCATTGATACTAACCTTGTGCTGAATTTTGAAAAATGTCATTTCATGGTAGAGCAAGGTGTAGTGTTAGGCCATATCATATCTAAAAAAGGAATTGAAGTAGATCCTGCAAAACTTGATGTTATTACACAATTGCCTTACCCCTCTTGCATTCGAGAGGTTCGTGCTTTCCTTGGCCATGCAGGGTTCTACAGGAGATTCATTAAGAACTTCTCCAAAATAGCCATTCCCCTGTCCAAGCTTTTGCAAAAAGAGGCTGAGTTCAACTTTGATGAAAAGTGCAAAGAAGCATTTAATATGCTTAAGGAAGCCCTGACCACCATACCCATCATCCAACCTCCAGATTGGACCACACCATTTGAATTAATGTGTGATGCATCCAATTTTGCAGTGGGGGCTGCATTGACACAACGGGTTGGTAAATTTCCTCATATCATTTATTATGCTTCTAGAACTTTGGATTCAGCACAATGTAATTATACCACAACTGAAAAAGAATTATTGGCCATAGTTTTTGCACTAGACAAGTTTAGATCATATCTGTTAGGGTCAAAAGTTATGATTTTTACTGATTATTCTGCCTTGAAGTATTTGCTGAAAAAGACAGATTCTAAGCCCAGACTTATAAGATGGATGCTCTTACTTCAAGAATTTGATTTGGAGATCAAGGATAGAAGTGGAACTCAGAATTTGGTAGCCGACCACCTGAGCAGGATAGAGGGAGTTCTAGACCCTATTCCAATTTTAGATGATTTTCCTGATGAACAACTCTTGGAGTTGTATGCTTCATAGGTACCCTGGTATGCTGATATTGTTAACTTTCTTGTTGTAGGAGTTTTTCCAGCAGGTGCACCAAAGGCTAAAAAGGATAGGATAAGGAGTGATGCCAAACATTACGTTTGGGATGACCCTTATTTATGAAAATTCTGCAGTGACCAAGTCATCAGAAGATGTGTGCCTAATGAAGAAATTTCATCCATACTGCAGTTCTGTCACGCCTCAGCTGTAGGAGGTCATCAAGGGCCTCAGAGGACAGCAAGAAAGGTGCTGGATGCAGGGCTGTATTGGCCATCTATTTTTAAAGACTCATGGCAAGCATATTCTACCTGTGAGAGATGCCAAAGAGCGGGAGGAGTAATCACATGGAGACAAGAGATTCCCCAACAGCCCATTCTCTATTGTGACATCTTTGATGTCTGGGGTATTGATTTTATGGGACCATTCCCCTCCTCTTTTGGTTTTCTTTATATACTCCTTGCTGTTGATTATGTCTCAAAATAAGTGGAAGCTAAAGCCACCAGAACTAATGATGCTAGAGTTGTTGCAGAGTTTGTTCGTAGCAACTTATTTTGCAGGTTTGGAATTCCTAGGGGCATCATTAGTGATCAAGGAAGTCATTTTTGCAATAGGACTATGGAAGTCTTGTTGAAGAAATATGGAGTTGTACACAAAGTTTCCACTGCCTATCATCCACAGACAAATGGGCAAGCCGAGCTCTCTAATAGAGAAATCAAGAAAATACTTGTAGCCCCACAGAAAGGACTGGAGTTGCAGGCTTGATGATGCCTTGTGGGTACATAGAACATCACTCAAGACACCCTTGGGAATGTCACCATACAGGGTGGTCTATGGAAAAGCTTGCCATCTGCCAGTTGAGGTAGAACACAAAGCTTATTGGGCAGTAAAGGCTTGCAACATCCATTATGATTCAGCTGGAGAGCAGAGCAAATTACAGCTGCAAGAGTTGGAGGAGCTACATCTTGAGGCCTATGAGAACTCCAGAATTTATAAGGAAAAGACCAAACAATACCATGATAAGAAGATTTCAAGCAAAGAGTTATATGTTGGTCAAAAGGTTCTCTTGTTTAATTCTTGTCTTAAACTCATGCCTGAAAAGCTCAAATCAAGGTGGCTTGGACCTTTCACTGTTACAAATGTGTTTTCCCATGGTGCAGTGGAGATCATAAGTGACTCCACTAGCAAAAGTTTTCTGGTGAATGGGCACCGCTTGAAGCCATTCTTGCAAAACTCAGCTACTTTGGAAGAAGTTGAGGAGATTAACTTGATATCACCATGCACCAACCTCCATTCCATCCCTTGGCTTCCCATAAATAATTTCATACGTCAAGCTAGTGACGTTAAAAAAGCGCTGTGTGAGAGGCAACTCACAAGTTGATTAAGATTTATTTTTATTTTTACTTTTATTCTTTGTGGTTCTTTTCATCCAATAAGTATTTTTATGATTGAGCTGTGAATTGAGATGCATTCAACATGATTTTATTACTTATTCTTCATTCTTGTTATAGTTGACAGTTTTAAATTTTGAATCTAATTCATGCAGAGACCATAGGAAGTCCCTATGCAACAAGACCTATCCAAGGTGTCCACTTCCATTTCATAGTAGTCACTTTCGTGCTAAGGTAAGTGAATCCACTTCTCTGTAGTTTTCACTTTCAGCCTACAGTGATCACTTTGAAGAGGTTTTTGGGTCATGGGTCTGTGCGCCATCACTCCCAGTTCATAGTGAACACGCGCAGATGATTGGAATATAGAAGGCTCTCTGTAGTTATCACTTTGTTTCCATAGTGATAACTACAGAGGCACCTCCAGGACTAAATTTGATGCGCGTAGTTACTCCCATCTCATAGTAACTACACGCAAGCCACTTCACCAAAAGCCTTCTCTGTAGTTATCACTTTCACACCATAGTGATTATTCGCGCCACTTCACTTGCCAAATACAAATGCGCGTGTTCACTATGGTTTGAAAGTGATAACGCCCGAAACCTATATAAACTGAAAGTGTTCACTCTCGCACTCACCCTCTCTAAACCTCTGAGCGCTCTCACTCTCATCTCCCACCCCCTTGATTTCCCCTTTTCCCTTTGTTATTTTGTGTACAAACCTACTCCATTCTGCATTTCTGCAACAATATCGAACTTCTATCCAGGTAAATTTTCCAATTTCATCTCTTTCTGTGTTAGGGTTTATAATGCATAATTTGGGGGATTTTGATATGGGATTATATACTTTGAAATTTCTGCGTGCATCCTGTTAGTTGATGTAGGATTGCTAATTCAAAGGGTTTGGGGGTGCTTAATTGTGATGCATTGTACATTTCACCATTGCTCTATCCCTAACTTGCTCGCTGTCAATTGGAAACTTTGATTTTAACTCTCGTTTGTGGGGTTTTCATGCAAATACTTTCAATTTGATATGATTATATGTTTGAAGGGGTTGGGGTACTTTCAGTTGGGAAATATGCGGTGTTCCACCATTATCACCCCTAGCGTAGTCACTCTTATTCGAAATTATAGATAATTATAAATTTTGATATAGTGGCAACCATTCTAGGCCTGTAATCCACTGATTTTAGCTATGCTCACATGCACAAGGTCTGAAGTCCTATCTTGGATAATTACTGTAAATTGGGAATTCTATTTTGAGCCTTTGCACTGAAATTATTTTGAACACTGTTTTTTGCAATCTGAATTGTTTGTGGAAGGGAATTAAAATTGTGTGCTTGCTTAATGATTCATTCCCTTGTGTATACATTGCCTTGAATAACACTCTGTTGCAATTGTTCTATACTCCCATTTGTCAGACTTTAACAACTGTCACACCATGCATACTTGCATCCCCAAATTTTCAATTCTTCTGCTATAATTCTCACTGTGCCTTACTGCATAGTGGTAAATTCAGAATGCCATTTTCACTCTCTGCACACCTATGTATTTTCATTTCATTTCTGCATTCTAGAATTTAAAGATTGCCTTGCCTGTGCTTGAACCTTGTATGCATAACAATTGTGTTGACAATTCTGATATACACTTGTTTGATCAAAAGGGATTGAGAGTTGTTACTTTGGTTATATGTGTTCTGTATTATTGCTGCATCATAGGGTGCCTACTTCTATTTTTAGTAGTGACTATCTTGCATGTTTAATACAATAAGGATTAATTTAATTTTCTGCCTGCATGATATTCACTAGTTCACTACAGCCATTAGTGTATAAGCATGAAATGCACTTTATTCACTCTGCATTACCTTGACATACTTAGCATATGCATATCTGCTACATACTCTCATTCTCTGCACTGCTGTGCTATTATGTTAATGCATGTCTGGCCCTAACTGCACCCTATTGAGCTTACTTCACCTCTGATACACTCTGAACACACTTCTGCTGATCTTTGCTGCTCCAAATTAATCACTTTCATTTTGTTGTGCACATTACTTTAATGGAAAGTGGCTAATTAGATTACCCCCATGTATATTTCGTTATTCATGTTGAGCTGCATAACCCCACTGTTCCACTGCATACTGTTTACTGTCAAGATTACCAATTGAATTGTTTAATTTTTCTGCTTCAATTGATTGATCCCCTGTATTTCAGCATAATCACTGTCAACTAGCATAGTAGTCTCTGCAAATAGAAAGTGAACATATTTGTATTTGTCTGCATAGTTCTTGACATTTTGCTGCCATACAGAATGGTCTATTACCACTTGTTTGCTTCATGTGCACTTAATTTCAGTTTACTGCATCATTGCCTATGTCCAATTTGGTTGTCTTAATGTTGTTTTGCCTGAACCATAATGTGATCACCTTGCATTGTATCATATTCCTGATGTTCTGGTTTGCTGTCTCAATTAGTTGAATATTATTTTGTTTGATATAAATCGTTGCTGCAGAATATCTCACACAGATTTCCCTTTTCTCTGCAGCAAAAATGGTCAACACACCAAGGAAGAGTACTCCAAGGTCCAAGAGGGCCAAAACAGCTGGTGCCTCTTCCTTTGCACCTCCTCCTAACCATGACCCGAGGTTCAGGTCCTTGGAACATGAAGAATATTTTAAAACAAATATCCTGAGAAGGAAGCTGGTGCAGGACCGTAACTTTGAGATTCGAGGAGGCACCTATCCCCAATTTGAGGAGGAGATTCAGAGAAGAGGATGAGACCTTTTTACAACCTGTCTGGGGGGGGGGAGAGTGTCTTTGTTAATCCTCATTGCGTTGGCGAAGAACTCTTGGGTGATTAAAAGAAAGGAAAAGAGCGACAAACAATCACAATATGAAGTATTGGGAATGAGAGGAGCGTACTAATACGGGCAGGTGGGCGCGCGCCTGCACGCATGGTGAGGGGAAAACTGATCAACTTCACCCCCTCCAACATCCAAAGAGTTCTGAATATCCCAACTGTGCATAAGTCAGCTGGCCAACTGGACTTTACAACCTTTAGCATCCAAGAGGATAAGGACTACAAGCCTATCCTTGAAACTGTTTGCAAAGAAGGTGAGAATTGGGAGTTTGACTGCAAGATACAACCTAAGAACTTGACCCTTTCCTCCACCTGCCCCAACTAGAGCTGAAGCCGATGAGAACAGCTCCAGTACCTCCGATGACGACCTTCCAGCAGCAGCAGAAGAAGATGATGATGATTCTTCCTTTTCTAGCTCCGATGAAGATGCTATCTAGTCTTAGTTTTTTCTTTTTCACTGCACACACTTTTCACTTACTTTCTGCTATTTCCCTGTATTTACTGCTAACCATCAATTCCTTGTAAATATCGTACATTTCAGTTTCCACCTTTACTGCTTTTTTTTCTTATTGTTCCTCTTAATCTGAACATCTCTAACATTTTTGTTTATATATATCTATTCTATTTTCTGGCTTTATATTTGCTCCCTATACTGAATTCTATGTATATTTGTGTAGAAAGTGCCCTCAGTTCCATCAAGAGGAGCATGAATTTGACCCATGAGTTGTGATTCTACTTTCTATGAAAGGGGGGTGATCTCTTTACCTCTGTTTCCATTTTTCTTAGTCTAATTTTCTTGCACAGTGTTAAATGAAAATACAAAAATATTTTCCTTATCTCTCTTTTAATATAGTCTAGTTTTGTAATTCCATAGTTATATTTTGATTGTACTTCCCATTCAACTCATAATCATCCTCTGTTTTTGAATATTTTTGTTTCTACCATGCTGCACATATTTTCTTGTAAGGTGAATTGTAATCACATATTGTTAAGTAATTATCACCTTTCACCATGGTAGAGAATTGAGCCTTTAAATTCCTTTCTGTGTGCAATTTACATGTATATTTGCTTTCATCTTCTAGAACTTGCCCTGCTTCTTAATTGAATATGCATTGTGCAATCTTCCATCTAGCTGATTGAGGCCATCTTTGCACGCACCCACCAACCCTTCAACACCTTTACACCTAACTTCCCTTGTTTTACATCAAGAGTGAATGCACCAAACTTAATCTGCAAAAACATCTTCCTTCCCTTAATAAAGGTATTTCTTTTGAGTTGCATCAAGAGTGAATGCAATAAATTAAGTTTGGGGTGCTGATTATGATTGTAGTTGCTTGAAGACAAGCAAGCTCTCAAGTTTGAGGTGGTGAGGATTTTACATGTTAATATCATGTCAAAAAAAAATTTGCTTGAATTTGAAGAAGAGAATGATTGTCAAAGTCTAAAAAAAATGATGATGAAAGAAAAAGAAAAGAAAAATATAGCAAGTCATTTTGATAGAAAAAGAATTCTCCACATAAGGCAAAGTAAATGAAAAATATGGTGAAAGAGTGCTTGAATATCATTCGCTGCATCATTTTATGCATTCCACTCTTAGTTATTGTACTCACTCACTTAAAGGAATTCTCTCCTCTTAAAAACCCACTTGAACTTTTGACCCTTCTTGATCAACATTTTGACCTAACTTAATACATTTGTGACCAACAAAGTCCTCTTGATAGGTGGTTCCTTGTATCTAGGCAAAGGAGATTGAGAACCTGGGCAAGCATATGGTAGGGTGAGGCAAATTGCATAAACTGAGGGAAAACACTTAGCTTGAAATATAGATGAGTGAAGAGTGAAACACCATCTTTTCAGTTAGATAATTTCTTTGCATTGTGTGGATTACATGAAACCTTGCTAGATTTTTGGCTCAGTTTAGTGGGACTTTGCTTGGAATTAATTGAATTGGGCATGATTTCTTTGTTGAATGAATCCATGATTATGGAAACATTGGAAGTGTCAATTAGAGTTTAATTTTGGAATGCAAATTTTGAAAGAAAATTTTTGGATAAATCCAACCCTCTTACAATTGACTTTATTGAATTTTGATTTGCTTGAGGACAAGCAAAAGTTTAAATTTGGGCTTGTGATGAATCCACATTTTATTGGATTTTTACTTGCTATTTTAATGTTTCTTAATAGAGAAAAGTAAACTTAGGGTTGTAAATAACATAAAAATATCATTTTGGTCAATTTATAATAGATTTCTTAATTTTAGGTTAATTTACATTGATTTACATAGATATAGTTTGTAATTTTAATCATTTGAATAATTATGCAGGAGTTTCTAGACTTTTTCCATGGATTTTTAGCATTTGAGAAAGTTTGAGATGAAAGTGATCACTTTGGAGTCCATAGTGAACATTACAGCAAGCTTGTTCTAGAAAGGTAGACCAGAGTGATCACTATGAAGCCATAGTGACAACTCCAGAAAGGCCAAAAAGTACAAGATCCTGCGCGTAGCTACTATGGAACCATAGTAGACACTCTGGAGCAGCCAAAGTTATCACTCTGATGCCAAAGTGACAACTCCAGAGAGGGAAAAAACACAGGACCTGCGCGTAAACACTATGGAGCGAGAGTAATCACTTTGGGGCGTTGCGCGTTATCACTATGAAGCCAAAGTGATAACTCCAGAGAGGCCAAAATCAAAGACCTTGCGTGTTATCACTATGGAATATGCGTAATCACTTTGGAACGCTGCGCGTTATCACTATGAAACCATAGTTGTCACTTTCGGTAGGGAGTTTTTTACATTTCCCTAGATTCTTTTGCCACTTTTGGAGCTTTTTGAGAGCTTGGAATCCTTGGGTGACAGCCAGGGCTCCATTATATGTTTTAATTTCCAATTTCCCTTTGATTCTCATTGATTTTACATTGTTGTTGCTTACGTTTCTGCGCTTCCTTCTTTCATTTGTGAAGCCCATCCACATGGAGGGCTAAATTGTCTTGTAATTCCTAGTCAACTCACATGGTTCTTGAATTCTTGGGTTTAATGGCAATATTACTCTTTCTTTCCTTGGATTTATTAACCCCAATCTCTGAATGAAATGAAATTTGCATGAGGGGAACATTGCTTAATGAACCCTAAATTATCCAAACGAAATTCTAATCCAAAATTGCTTAATTTTGATTAATCTTTGAGATTGCTTAACCTTAGGGATAGAGATTGGAGCCCATTAAGATGCTTAATTTTAATTAGGATGCTAAAGTTAATTTTCGCTTGTTAGATTAACTTAATTCAAGGAAAAAATAGGGGATTATTGAATCATTTGGAAGAATAGTGATAAAACTCATTGATTGACTAGAGATTACTCTTCTTAATTGATTGAATTTTACTAGTTTACATTTTGCTCTTGATTAAAATTTGAAAATTGACAAACCTCCCCCCAATTTACTTGCTTTAAAATATATGTTTACACTTGTTCGATGTATGTTCTCAACCAAAAATTCCTTGGAGACAACCTAGGACAACACCCTAGTATTGCATACATTTCTTTACATATTTGATGAGGATTAACGACAATCTTTGTGCATAACGAGTAGCAAAAACTTGCATCATCAGTTTTCTCGGTTGAGTGAAGGACATCTCACTTGAGTGACAACATCTCACTGGAGCAACGAGGATCTCGCTTGAGCAAAATATGCAGACAATGGTCTCGCACCCTCTTTTTTGATATGCTCGCTTGAGCGACCTCCTTCTCGCCTAAGCGAGATGGTGTCTGATGAATCCATATTTTTACTAGTATTTTACTATAGTTTTAACCCATTTAATGAGGAAAATTTGTTAGGAAAAGCAGAAAAACTCATAAAAATATAACGATTAAAGATTTTCTTTAAATATAGTTATTTTAGAATTTGTAAATTTTCTGTGTAGAATTTAAGAATTTTATCATGTTTTTTTAGGAAAATCTGAACCAAGTGCATGAAGATGGAAGATTAATCGAAGGATAGAGGAAAAGTGGCAATTATGGACACAAAGAACAAGATTAATGGAATGAAAGTTGGGTGTGATCACTATTGTTAGTGAAAGTGATCGTTCCAGAGCATAAATGAGGAATATAGTCTGGGCGTGGTCACTCTTACCAGCGAAAGTGAGTGTTCCAGAGAGTCTCTCAGAAGAACACACTGGGCGTTATCACTATTGTTGGCTAAAGTGAGCGTTCCAGAGGACTTCAATCTCAGCAAGGTTCTGTGTGATTACTCTTGCTGGCGAAAGTGGATGTTCCAGAGATGAGTGTATCAAGGCAAGTTGTGCGTGGTCACTCTTGCTCTCGAAAGTGATCATGCGCATTCCTCGACCTCCTGCATTGCTACTCTTATCAGCGAAAGTGAATGTTCCAGACTTCTAGAAACTAGTTGAGCCTCTGCGTGGCCACTCTTATGAAGCAAAGTGACAACGCCCAGAGTCAGGAAAAATTATAAATTGCAGAAACGCTCAGATTTTTGGATCTTTTGTTCATTTTTCATTTCCACTTAGTTCTTGGCTGTGGAGAGAGTCTGAGAGAGAGATTGGGGATCGACTGAAGATGACTCTTATATGTTCTTCCTCTTCTTCTCTTTCTTTTTCTTTCTCTGCTGCAATGGATGTGTAATTTCTTCATAGTTAGGGATTGTAGATCCAAAACAAACATGTTGAATTGATTCTGAATCTGGATTTCAAGTTTTGGAATTGATTGAGTGGTTGATTCTGCAGTTTACGTAGTAACTGAATGGAAATTTGATTAACTAATTTTAGAAGAACTCTTGTCAATGGAAATTGAATTTGTTCTTCACATCTGAACCAATCACCAAGATTATAGCTTTCTTAGGGTAAGAGAACTTGATCTTGCAATCCTTTGGTTTCTCACACTTAATGCAACATTGAATTGAATCAGATCTAAGGAATTAGAGTGATTTAATTGAATGTTAGGTTCACCGACTTACGGAATTAACCTCTAAATAATACAACGTGAAACTGATTGTCATTCTTTCCAATTACTTAGAAGTTCATAACTTTATTGATTCAACATTGGAGTTTTGGTGAAGCAACTCCCTAGCTATGGTTTCTACCTCTATTTTCTCACAATTGTTTGTTCATTGTTCTGTTTTTCTTCTGATTTTAACATTTGTCAATTTTAATTCCAAACACTCTTTGAAATTCGTTAAGCTTAACTAATTGTGGCCTTGTGAAGTGGTAATTGAATACTTTTATTCCCTGAGATCGATACTTGGGACTCTAACACAGTTCTATCATTTTTTATAACTTGCTACATCAACACTAGTACACTTGCTAGTTAAATCAACTTCTGTTTGAAGTGTGACAAGTTTTTGGCACTGTTGCTGGGGAATATTTGTTTTCAATATCATTAGTAACAAGAAAATAGCTAGATTTAGCATTTCTTTTTGTTGTTTTGCATCCAAATATTTCTGCATAATTTTTTCTGCATTTTGTGTAGTTTTCTGCATAATTTCTGCACTATGTTTACTGCATAATATTTTTGTATTCTTTTGCATTCCCTGCATAATTTCGTTTTCATTTTTCTGTATAATTTTAATCTTCGTTCTGCATAAATTTTTGTGTTTTCTACATATTCTATTTTGTAGCTTTTCTATATTCTTTTGCATTTTTCTGCATAATCTTGTTTTTTTATTTTTCTGCATAATTTTCTATGTTTTCTGCATGTTATGTTTTGTAACTTTCTGCATAATTTCATATTTTAATTTTCCTAGTTACAAATTTGATTTGACTTTTGTTTTCTTTCTTCTTTTTTTTTATGCAAGGAAAAACTAGAAAAATAAGTTGCTCTATTGTTTGACAACAACCAGTATGTATCAGAATATCCATCAAAGCCAAGTTGCAAGATAGGAGCTTATGAAGCAAATGCTTTTGAAGCTTTAATTACTAATTTTCGAGCTGGAGTTGTCCAAACTAACCCCTTGGTTTGTGATTTTTACAGTGAAAACTATGTGAATGAAACCTATGATGTGGATGCACCAGACTTTCAAGAAGAAATCAATTATGGAGAAAATTTTCAAAGACATGAATCTACCTTTCATCATATATATCAACATCAAGCTAACATGAGTCAACCATATTATGATTGGAATCAAGAAATGCTTGCTGCAACAACACCATTTTCCAGTCCTCAATCTTCACAACCTTATTTTCAAATATTATATTCTCAACCTCAAGGAGGATTGCAGCCTTCATAGACTTTTTCAAAAAAAATGAATGAACTTGAAGAAACTTTGCTCCAATTCATAGAATTTACTCAGTCAAGTTTTAAGAATCAATAGGAGTGTTCAAAATATCCAATTTCATAAATCCAATCTATAACCAATGTCAAATTGGTTTTAAAAATCTAGATCCATGTTAAACCGATTTTTTTATTAACTATATTTGTGTAACCAGTTTAGTGTCTAAACCCATTTTCTAAAATCAGATTTGTTTTTAGTTATCCAAATCCAGATGTATGAAACAACCTTATATCTTTATTTATTAAACTTTGGCGTTATATTAGTTTACAAAACTTTATTGTAACTACATTTTACTACTACTATTTTTTTATTAATCTTAATTCTTATAATTAAAATATTTAAAATAATTAGAAATATTAAAATATAACAAATATTTTTAAATTAATTACTACTTTTTTAATATTTATATTTATTTTTTAATTTTTAAAATATTATAATATAAAAATTTTATTTTTATTTATATTATTAATTTTTATTTTTATAGTTTTTTATTTAAATTTTTACTATAAACTCTGTTTATTAAAAATAAGTTAAAAATAATAACAAATATTTTATATATTTCTATAAAATACAATATATTAATAAATATTGTTAAAATCTTTTTGAAATACACTAATTGAATGTAACATTTGTACAATAAATTAGTTTTACCTTAAAAATATAATTCACAAATATATTGAAAATTAATTTTGCGTTAAAAATTAAATTTAAAATTAGATTTAAAACTAATTCAACGTAAAATCAAATTTAAAACTGATTTTAAACTAAATTTAAATTTCAAAACTCTTTTTTGAACCGATTAAAAAATAAAATAAAATAGTTTAAATTCAACTCATAATTAATTTGTGTGATGGATAGATGATAAAAAGTAAAATATATCTAAATATTTATTACTTTAATAAAATATAAAAATAAAAAATATTATTAATAAATTAAAATATACGCAAATACTTTCTTAATATGTATTGTTAATGTAATGGATTAGAGTACTCTTTGTATTCATATTTTATCTTTAATAAATGTTGATGCTTAACAAATATATATATATATATAATATTATATTATTTATTATAAAATTTAAATATTTTAATATAATAATTTAATAATAATTAAAAAATAGTTATGGTATATTTTTACCATATGTAAAACGGTTTAAAACCAATTTTAAACCAAATTCAAAATTTAAAACCAAATTTAAACTAGTTTTAGAAAAATTAAAATGGATTGGTTTATAATCCAATCCATATAATTGGATTTTAAATGGATATAGATTGGTTTTTTGAAAATCCAATCCATGAACACCCTTAAGAATCAAGATGCATCCATGAAGAAGATAGAGAAACACATAGGACAAATTTCAGAGCAATTGTTAAATAGGAATGATAAAAAATTACCTAATAATACCATTGTAAATCCACTAGAGCAAAGCCAAGTTGTCTGTACAAAGAGTGAAGTGGAATGTTCAAATCCTAAAGCTACTGAGAAAGAGGAGGCATTAGGTAAATCTGAAGAAAACAAGATTCAAGATAAGCAACAAGAGGATTACAAAGAAGAGCAGTTAACAATTTTAAAGAAAGAAGAACCAAAGGATAGCAGCAAGACACAACCGAAAAGAACCAAAAAGCGGTTGTTTGAAGATGCACCTAAGCCAATAGATAAAGCTAACCATAAAAAGCTTCGATTTCTTCAAGGAGTGCAAAATTTCAAGCAGGAAAAATAGAAGGATGATTCTATTATAAGAGAAGTCCATGCTGCAGTGGCATATCGAATTGATAAAGAGGAGGAAAAGAAGCTTACTAAATTCATCAAGCTGCTGGAAGTTCCTTCACTATTATTTCATCCAGGTTCTGAATTAAATGAAGAGCTGCAAGTTGGTAAGAAAAAGGGAAAATATTTAAAGATAGAGTAAGAGCCATTATTATTAAAATCATCTCTTAGAACCAAAGATCAATAGGCGTCAAGCTAGTGACATTAAAAGAGCACTTTGTGAGAGGCAACTCACATTTCTAACTCGTTTTAAGCTTTTTGTATTGTTTTAAAATTTTGTATATTCATGTTTTACAATTTCTGCAATTAGAATTCTGCTGCATCTGGTTTTCTGAGGTGAATTTGATAAGTGATTAGAGGTTTGATGTTGTGAGAGTGAATTGAAAGGATTAGAGTGTGAGAAGTGAGCTAATTGAAGTTTTAGAGAAGTTTGATTAATGAAAGGAGTCACTATTTTACAGGAAAGGAGCTATGCAGAGAGTGTATTTTGAGGTTCCCCTATGGAACAATCACTTTTACTGATAAAAGTGATCACGCAGAGACAGGAAGTTCACACACTCCTTTGGAACCATCACTCTCACTGATGAGAGTGATCACGCAGAGACTGATTGGAAAACATACCTTCTGGAACACTCACTCTTGCTGATAAAAGTGAACACGCAGATGTCTGAAGGAAATACCTCCCTCAAGAATGTTCACTTTCCCTGGAAAAAGTGACCACGCGTAGGTAAGTATGAAAAATCCTGTGTGCGTAGCTTGCGCGTTGTCACTTTGCCCAGCAATAGTGACAGCACACTTTTCAATCATAAAAATTAACCTCTCTGGAATGCTCACTCTGTGTAAACATAGTAACCACGTTGAATGCTTTCAATGATGCAACGTTCACTTTTGATTTTAAAAGTAGTCACTTGTCAAGCATAGTTATAAATACTGCCTAAAGTGAACACGCACACACTTTTCTAGCTAAAAATTCCATTTCTCTCTGAGCATTTTTTGCAAATTTCACTCAGGTGATAGATTACTTATCTTTTCTTTAATCTCAGGTGAAATACAATTAGGACGAGCCAATTCAACAGTTTTCGGTTAAATAAGGATAGCTCCACATTCAAAGCCCCTTTTTTACCATTAGCAAGAACTTATTTCACTTGCTATTTAGGGTAAGGAAAATTTTCTAAGTTATAAAACCTTATTGGAGGATATATTTTTTAAAGTAATTTTGAGGAATTTTTCAAGTCCCTTACACCTAAGACTGCTCGAAAAACAAGACTAGTAAGAAATTAAGCTAAGTCCTCAAAACTAGAAGTTTTTCGAGGTGTTTTGAGGAGCTTTCAAGTCCCTTACACCCAAAACTGCTCGAAAAATAGGAATACCAAGAAAATATTCTAAGTCCACAGGACTGAAAGTCTTTTGAGGAGTTTTTGAGAGTTTTTAAGTCTCTAACACACAAAATTGCTTGAAAAACAGAAAGTGGTTAGAAAATATTCTAAGTCCACAAACCTAACAGAGCTCCAGATCTTCTCCAGAATTGCTCGAAAACTAGGAAGCGGTTAGAAAATATTCTAAGTCCGCAAATATGATTGAGTCCATATTCCCTTCAGAATTGCTTGAAAAACAGGAATGATCAGAGAAAATATTCTAAGTCCACGAGGCCAAGATGAGCTCTCAAACCCCCAGAATTAGTCAAAAAGAGAAGTCAAGAGCAAAATATTCTAAGGCCATAATGCTAAATGAGCCTGCTAGATTTCTCCCAGAATTGGTCAAAAGAGAGAAAATAAAAAGTCCTAATAGGACTCAAAATATATTGTAATGTTCAAAAGTGGCTACCAACAGTTACCAACAGCTACCACTAGACAAAGGTTCATTAACATGAAGAAAGATCGTGGGTAATAACAGTTATAGAAGAAGTCCCAACCGATAGCACGATCACAAGCAATCGTGGATAATGGGCATCAGTAGTTGAAGGCAGTTATTAAGAAGTGCTCACCAAAGAATGAGAATGACAATGATCCTCTTGCCTATAAATACTTTAAAGCTTCATTTTCCAAAGGATGACTTTTTGTACCCAGACACCGAACATAAATTCTCTGAACGCTGAAACCTGCACTGCACCAGACACCAGCTACCAGGAGACTCATGGTGGCCGTTGTTATTTGTTGTGAGGATTCGTACGTTTATTTACCTGCACATTTACGTTTATGTATTTTAATTGCAGTTTCTTTTGTTTGTTGTTTCCATTGTTTCTGTTATTCAGTGCTTGTTTTGCATGCTTTATGTAAAACCTTTATATTTAATCATTGTTACGTAATATTACTTACTATTCCTACTTAATACTCTATTTTACAACGTTAATTTGAACATTACATTAAACAACACACTTAAAAGAACCCAAAGAGGACCTAAATTCAGTCCCTAGATTGCTCTTAGATTATTTATTTACAAATTGTCATTTTCAACTTTAAACAAATTGGCATGCCTGGTGAGACTTTATTTTGTGTGTTTTACTAAATGATTGACTGCCTTATTGCATGATATTTCGTAACGAACCTTGTATTATGGCTAATAGAGGAAGGAATAGTGATTCCAGTTCTGGGAATGGTAATTCTAGAAGTGATGGCAGTAATATTAACCCAGAAAATTTAAGTATATTGCTGCACATCCAATACCAATGACGACGTTACCTACGTCATCATCCCCAGTAGTTAGCCAATTTACGGCCACTGTGCCAACCAATCTCGACATGAATTTTGGCCCAAGGCCAAGGCTGAGTGATCAGCCATTTGGCATGCCTCCTGTGTCAATGCCGCCTATTTTTGGAGCACAAACCTACTCCAACCCTGTGGTGACAACCGTGTCACCCCAAAGTCACACCATTCCACCGGGAATGGGAGTGGTTCATGCCATTCCACTGGGATTGGGTACGATTGGTAGAATACCAGGGACATAATTTGTATTTGGAGCTTCGAGCAGGGAATCATTGTTTGCTAGCTCTTTCTCGAACATTGCCTTACAATCTATGAGCCAGTAAATGGATGAGAGTAATCACGAGATGGTCAATATGTTGATCCATCAGATGACCACTGTGTTGAATCCCATAGTGGAAACTACCAATACCAGTTATCAAGTTTTGGCTGAACAAATGCGTCAAATTGCTAACGTATTTAAGGCACCTCAAGTCCCTGTAAGACAAGGACAAAATTTTGCCCAAAATCCTAATCGAATTGCACCCGATTTTGATCAAAATAGTTCAACTATTGAGGGAACTGATCAAAATTTTAATCAACGCCTTTCGAGACAAAATGAGACGAATTTCCAAGTGGACCAACCCCCAAATTTCACTCGAAATCAGAATGCTTCAGTTGAGCAAATTGGTCAAAATTTTGACCAAAATGTTCTGAGACAAAACGAGGGTGATATACAGGTGAATCAATCCTTCTTTATAGCTCGAAATCAGAATGCTGATGAAATACTAAAGCAAGTTAGGCAAAACAATGTAGAGGGCATCCACTTTCCCAACAAAACAACCCAAATCACCAAAAAATTGCTATTGTAGTCAAACAAGTGTTGAACCAACACAGTTTTGACATACGATATGCTAATAGAACCTACTTTGGCTTAGCATTTTTTGAGGCAATTTTACAGGCTAAACTGCCTCAAGGCTGGAAAGTCGCGAAATTCTTAAAGTTTGCGGGTGAAACCGGTGAATCCACTGTCAAACATATAGCTAGATATGTCATAGAATGTGGGGATTTAGCTTGAAATGAGGATTTAAAGTTGAAGTACTTTCCTAGTTCTTTGACTAAGGGGGCCTTCACTTGGTTCACAACCTTGCCCCCAAATTTGATTCATAATTGGAATCAGCTAGAGAGGAGATTTCATGAACAGTTCTTTCATAGTGAAGCGAAAGTTAGCTTAATGGATTTAGTGAATATAAAAAGAATGACTAATGAATCCATTAATGATTATTTGAGTAGGTTTTGACAGATAAGGTCGAGGTGCTTCACCCAAATCCCAAAATATGAATTAGTCAAAATGGCTGTAGGTGGGTTAGAATACTCAATAAGAAAGAAACTAATTAATCAACAGCTAAGATACATGTTGCAATTAGCAACAAAAAAAGTAAGGCAAATCAAGCAACTTAAGGCTGAAAAGTATGCTCCAAGAAAAATTGAGAAATTACCTTGAAAAGATAAAGTAGCCAAATTGAAACCAGGTCCGCCTTATGTTTGTCAATCTCTAAAACCACTTGAAACTAAGGATAAAACTCGACCTTATAAAAGTTATGCTTTTGATGTTTCTAAAGCTGATCATATTTTTGATATTTTACTCAAAGATGGGCAAATTGTGTTGTCTGACGATCATAAGATCCTGACTTTAGAACAAAGAAAGGATCAAAAATATTATAAATTTCATCATGTGTATGGTCATTGGACTAATAATTATGTTCATTTCAGGGATCAGATTTAGGACGCTATTAAGCAAGGAAGGTTAAAATTCAAGCAAAAGCCAAAAATGTCGATGAAAATTGATTCTGATCTAATGCAAGTTGAGGCCAACTTTGTGGAACCTATTGACATATTGATGGTCGATGTGGCTAAGAAACAAAAAGGACTGTTCGATCAAGTTGTGGAGGAGGTAGAGAGAAAAGGATCTTTCGATGACACCTTGGAAATCTTCAAGAAAGAAAAAGCTAAAATCTTCTTAAGAGCAGGAGATTTACTGTTGCATTTTTTCACTCAAAAGAAAGAAGTTGATAGTGAAGTCATGCTATGCCCAAGATGTAGCGCCGTATTTGTTTAAGCGATGGCCAAAGCCTCTGAGCAATCAGAAATGAAGAAACACTATCACGTGCCTACTAATCAAGTGATCACCAAGAACAAAAGAGTTCAAATGCAGAATGCTTCGATCACTATACCGGATCCCCAAATTGTTCAGTATAGGACCTTTATGCCTGCTCAAAATGTCTCGAGTAACAAGTGGGTTTGAAACATGCTGCAACAATCACTAACTCAACCAAAGTGGCAATTGGTCGAAATAGGAGAACCTTCACAAACAGCTATCATGCCCCAACCCATTCTTTCATAACCTCAAATTTTCGCTCAAACTGGATTCCATTACCCCTTAGGGAGCCACTTTCAGTCGAAAAAGCCTTACTATAAGGCTCCCATGACTAAGACTTAGTGGCGAAGGGCTCAGAGGATCAAAAAAGCTGAGTATAAGGCACAAGCCTTAGCCCAAGCTCAGGCTCAAGTTCAAGGTCAGACCCAAGTTTAATCAGCCCAAGACGACTTTTATGTTGATGATGAACCCGATTTTGAATGTTTTTGGATAAGATGATTCTACCACTTGCATGTTGATTTTTCACTTGGTTTTTCACTTTTATTGCCTTTAAGTTTTCGGTTTTATGTTTGAATGAGGTAATCCCCTTGAAAGCTTGTATTTTTGACAATTGCATGTTGATTACTCCTTGTGCATGTCTCAGTTTTACACTTAGTTTGCTGGATTCTTTGTTCAAACAATGATCCACCCTCTGGAACCATGGAACTGTAAGCTTGTATGACAAATTCCTTCACTTGCATGTAGATTTCAACCCTTGTGTGTTTCAGTTTTCCTTTTGTTTAGCTTGAACTTTATTTCTAACCAAAATTCTTGCATTTGGATGGTAGGATAAGGTGTTGCATGTTGATTCCCTACCCTTACATGTCTCGGATTCATTGTTCTAAAAGCTTAATCATTCTTGAAACAAGTTACTTTCAAGATCTTTGGAAAATTAAATGGTTATGTGCTAAAACTACCTTGTATTGCCTCGGTTTGGTCCTTTTGAGCATAATCCCTTGCTAAAAATAAAAGTCCTGCACTTGGATGAGGAAACCTTATATTTGCATGTTGATTTTTTCTCTATTTTGCTTATTTTGGACTTGACAAAAAATGAGTTGTAAGGCTGGACAGTTTTGATTGTTATAAGGAAAAAGGCTAAAACTTACATATTTTGAAACCTTGGATTGGAAAGGATTGGTATGAATCATTGGTATTAATATCATAAAAAGAAAAGGACAAATTGCTTGGATGGTCTCGATTTTGGCATTTAAAGTGTTGCAAAAATTGGAAAATATCTTGCATGCTTTCAACCTTGGTGAATAAATAAACTATGATGTTGGACAGTTTTGAGTTTTGAGAGAAAGGCTTGAACTTTTGTATTTTGAGGTTAGTGTGTACTTTAATGACAAATTACACAAAAGGAAAGGCTAATTCTAGTGGACAGCCTTGGTTTTGAATATATAAAACACTATAAAAGTTTGAAATACATCTTGTATGCCTTATTTTGTGTAAGGAAGCAAGAATGAAATTGAAAAGTGCATTAACTTGGCTGGATTTGATTGAACCGTGATGGACCTTGCTGTGTGAAAGGTTGATTGTTGCTTGCAAACTTGTATGTTGACCTTGGATGAAAGTGAGTGCATGTCTTGATTTACCATGTTATGGTGTTTGAAAATTATGAAAATTACTTTGGTGAATTGCTAGAAAAATGTGAAAGATGTGAGATAAAGTACTATTCATCCTTGATATCTGTGTTTGGAAAACCTTGAGGTATGTTTGAAGTGATGCTTGGCTGAAAACTTGGGTTGCTTACTATTCATTATGAATTATGCTATGGAATCACTATTTGAGAGCATCACATGCATCATTTGCATATCTTTATGAAAGAATTAATGAATTATAATAATGTGCAGTGAAATCGATCTTTACGATACTATGATGTTGATAATCTAGTGCCTTTGAGGGCTGTTTGATTGAAATGGACCATGAATATGATTGGGATTATTAGAAATGTTATGATCTAGTTGTCTTGTGAGTGGTTGAGCATTAAGAATGAAAAATCAGCAAGTGACAACGCAAGAGAAATGTGATAAATGAGAGGAAAGGACTTAGATTATTTGTGAAATAGATTGAATTACTTGGTGTGACAAAGAGTACTTAAGCTTGATTTAGATAACCTAATGAGGAGTGAAAAACCAAGAGGTAACTGATAAATCCATATTTTATCATGTTTTTAGCATTGTTTTTGGTTAATAATTAGGAAAATAGTTCTAAAATAAACTTGAAAAGATCAAAAAAATAAAATAATTAGTATAAATTGTTGATTTGTTGAAATATTAAAAATTGTTTAGATTTTTGTAAGAGTTTATGCAAAAAAATAGAAAGTTGTTGAAAGTGCTTAAAGGAAGGATTAGCAGCTGAAATTGAAGAAGAATAGTCAAAGAATCAAGCTTAAAGAAATCCTAAGAGTTGGGCATTATAACTCCAAGTGATTAGCGTCTGAACGTGGAAAGAATAAAATATAGCACTGGATCTGTGTGGCCACTCTGAGTGATGCACGTTAACACTCCAGCAACTGAAACTGGATAACTGCCATTGCGTTGAAACGCACATCACCTGGCACTTTGGTACGCAATAGAGCATAGAAACGCATAGCAGATGGCGTAGCAACGCAGAGCTAAGCACATAGAAGAAGCATTCATTGAAGTGTTGTGCGTTGAAATACGTATCACTTGAAGCTTTGGCGTGCAAGAGCCCGTTGCAACTCATAACACATGCAGCCAAGGCGCGCATCCACGCGCCTTTACTCCAGCCACTGTGCGTTTTGGCACAGAATTTTGCAACTTTATAACTTCTTCTTTCCAATTCTGGATGTTTGGAGCTTTTGTATCACTTTTAGAAGATTCTAGAACACCTGGGGATAACTAACTATCAGAATTTCAAGGGTTAAGTCGAAGAATTAGAGAAACTCTATAAATAGGAATTAGGAACTTAGAAAAAGGGTCTTTTGTCATTTTTAGTTTTTGTATTTATTTTGTAACCGTTTTAACTTCCAAGGGAAGTTAAAGGGAGAAGAGAGGAGCAACTTTTGTTCTTCTTTGTTAGAGGAATCTGGGGGAAGGCAAAGTTATGGAGATGACTCTCTACTTTTCATCTTCCTTTCTTCTTGCTGCTCTCTATTTCATTGTAATGTGTTTCTAACTCTTTTGTTAGGGATTTATGGATCTAGAATTGATATATTGATTTTGTTTTGACTCTAAACTTTGAGTAATTGATTTGATTGAGGGATTAATATTGTGTTTACTTGATCTTTGAATGGAAATTCAATTGATTAATCAAAGAGTAACCTTCACTAATGGAAATTGGGTTTGTTGCTTGGATTTGAATTAATTCCCAAAACTCTTGATTTTCTTAGGGATAAGTGGTCTTAGTTTTGCAATCTTTTGGTTCTAATTCGTAATGCAATATTGAACTGAATTTGGCCTAAGGAATTAGGGAGATTTGGTTGAATATTAGGACCAAAGAGTTGAGGAATCAATCTTTGGTTATTGTAAAGAGAAACTGATTGTCAATCAATCAAATACTTGAATGTTCGGAGGCAGAACTGAATTGATGTCGATATTCTAGTGAAATAAATTTCTAACTTTCTTCCATTCGTGATTCATTTTTATAGTACAAGTTAACATTTTGTTTTTAACAATTTCTCATTTCTTTAATTTTGAATTTTACTTTCTTGCATATTTAAATCTGTTCAATGAGTTGTTTGGTGCAAATGGTTATTATCTTGTGAATTGGTGATTAAAAATAAGATCTTAGAGGACAATACTTGGGACTCAATCTGATTTCCATATTTTATAACTTGCTACAACTACCTAGTACACTTACTAGTAGTGAAATTACACCATTTAAGTGCTATGATAGAAAAAGTGTAACAAGTTTTTGGCGCCGTTGTTGAGGATCTTAATTTTTAACATCATTAGTAACTAGAGGATAGCTAGATTATACCATTTATTTTCTGTTTTAATTCAGTTCTGTTTGATAGTTCAATTTTGTATTAAGATTTGGTAGTTATTTTACATATATTAGCTGTTATTATTTTAATTTTTGTAATACTGCATTGCTGTTCTGTTTTTAAATAAATAGAGGTTATCTCTTTTAGCTCTTAAAGAATATTTTAATTTCTCTGCACTCTACTGCTCTGTGTTCTAATCAAATTTCAAGTATTAGTTTTTGTGTTTAGTTTTCCTTGTGTTATATGCGTGGGAAGAATAAAGACAAATCTGTTCTTGTATTTTATCCGGACATAGACAGAACTTTGAGAAGGATAAAGAACGAATTAAGGGCAGAGAGCTCAGCTAAAAAGAAGCAGAATTCATAATTTACACCTTCTTCACCAAACTCAGCAGAAAAACAAGCCGATTCTCCAACTTCACTTGTAAATTTAGAAGCAAAGATGGCTGAACCACATAGACAGAGGACTTTAGGAGACTATGGAGTACCTAATATTCATGGATACAGTTCTTCTATTGCCAGACCAACCATTCAAGCCAACCATTTTGAGATTAAACCTGCCTTACTTCACCTAGTTCAACAAGATCAATTTTCTGGTTTAATTTCAGATGATCGTAATTTGCATATTTCTAATTTTCTGCAGTTATGTGATACTATAAGGGTCAATGGAGTCAGCAAAGATGCAATTAGATTAAGATTGTTTCCATTTTCCTTGAGGGAGAAGGCAAAATGTTGGCTCCAAGCCCAACCATAAGGGAGTATAACTACTTGGATAGATTTGGTCAACAAGTTTTTCTCTAAATATTTTCCACCTTCTAAGGCTGCAAAGCTAAGAGGAGAGATCACATCCTTCATGCAGCAAGAAGTAGAAACTTTATATGAGGCATAGGAGAGATACAAGGAACTCTTGAGAAGATGCCCACACCATTACATACCGGAATGGATGCAACTTGAAACCTTCTATAATGGGATGAATCCAGCAACTAGAACCATGATAGATGCAGCTGTAGGAGGTTCTTTGAACACCAAATCACTAGAAGAAGCTCAAGGAATTATAGATATGAAATTATAGATATGATGGCCTCTTCCATGCATCAAAGTTATAGTTTGAGACAATCAACAAGGAGTAGTGGCTATGAGGCAAAACTTCTTGAGACTTTTCTGGAAACACAGATTGAATGACTAGCTAAGCAACTATCCAGCGAGAGAAGATGGAAGATTCCCTAGCAACATAGTTATAAATCCAAAAGAACAATGCCAAGCTGTGATGACTAGGAGTGGAGCTGTTGTGGGCAGTCCAAAACCAGTGAGAAAAGAGAGAAAACCAAGGAAGAGGAGAAGATCAAATCGATATAGAGGAAGGAAACTTCACTCTATTGAAAAGGGAAAATTCAGAAGTAGATACCCTTCCTAAAACTTCAAGTGAGTAAAGTAGCAATGCAGGGACTTTATGATCTGCGCGTTGAAACTTTAAACACTTAAAGCCAACAAGCGTAAACCAATAAAGAATAATCTAAAGCAATGAGTTGTGCATTTTCACTATTAACGACTGAAGTTTTAATGTACGATTCTTGTGGCCCGACACTTTTGAGTGAAGCACTGAGGAGGAGGAGTTGCGCATCTTCACTCTACTCACATGATGCCTTGGCGCGCAAAACCACGCCTTCACTCTAAGTGAATAAAGCCAAGACGCGTTCAGAGCGCCTTACACAGAGAAGCTGCGCGCTTTAACGCCAACTGGGTGAAGTTACCACACAGTTGTGCGCCTTCACCCTAGCTGTTTGAAGCCAACATGCACATAGGTCATATCTTTAAACCTTAACTCTGCGTGATTAATTTCCCTATTTAAAGCCTTCAAGCGTTCAAAGTTTTCACTTAAAACTCCCAGAGCCAAAGCGCGCTGTGTAAAACCGTAGCTGCTCAAATACTTTCATAAAAAATCAACAACTTTCTGCTTATTTTGAACTGAATCCGAGACTTCATTCATTCCACCACATTATCACTGTCGAGAGTAAGTCTGTATCAGTTCTGCACTCCAATGATTTGGGGATTGTGATTTGGGCGTGAATTATGCTTAATTGATGATTGGAACATGAAATTAAGGTGTGATTGAGTCAAATACATGTCAGAACTATAATTTTCATGAAAATTTGAATCCGCATTATGAATTTTCATTTTGTTCCTTTGCTGAGTATGTGCAGAAATATAGCCATGAATATTTTGGGAATTTTATTGAAAAATTTATGCAATGTAGCATTGAGAGTGATGCGAAACATGTTCTGTGAAATGCTGAATTAATTTTACTCAGTTTAATATCCAGAAAATGAATTCAAATTGAATCTTATGAGTACTAATGTGCTTTTTAGTACTGAAAATTGTTTGATCAATACATTCTGGATTATTGTTTTGGTGCATTGCAGTGAATTGTTCTGAGTTTTATTTTTTTTAACCATGGAACTTTGATTCTACAGTTGTTGTCATACTGCTTTGCATTTAGCACATTGCACATGAAAATCAAGAGTTAAGCTGAACCTAAAAACTTATCTTACACTTGGACATAGCTAGATACTGTGAATTTCACTGGAATTATAACTTGCTGATGGTTCACAGAGCTTTAAGATAGCATTTCTCTGTATTTGGAGTTAGAAAAAGTACTGTAACTGTTGAAATAATTTCTACACACTTGGTTAAATTCTGAACTAATTCTTTCTTGGTTTCAAATTGTGATAGGTACTGAAAAAGAGGCAGATTTTCAGAAGGTCCTTCTTCAAGAACAATCCCTGACCATGACCCTAGATTCAGAGGCATCCCATAGGAAAACTACTTCAAGGCTAATATTCTGAAAAGAAAAATAGTACATGACAGAAACTTTGAACTAAAGGAGGATGAACACCCTAAATTCTCTGACCAAATCAAGAAGAGAGAGGATGGGAACTATTTGTATCAACTGCTGGCAAGGGATTCAGAGAGCTGACACGGGAATTTTATGCCATGTAAGGGGCAAACTGATTAATTTCTCAGCTGAGAACATCAACAAAGTATTGCAGATCACAGTTGATAGGGAAGAAGAGCAGAAAGACTATTGCCATCAAGAGAGCAGAATTGATCTTTGCAATAGTGAATGACTTCTTTGTGGATGTTGGGAAAGTGATTAACAGCAGCATCGGGGTATGTTAGCTTTCTTTGTGCAAGGATCTTGGAGTGGATTTTGCATATTTCAGAGAACAACTTAAGGCCACTCCTCCTATAACAGCTGCTATGATCAAGGAAATATACATTAACACCCCTGTCACTTCTGCCTCACCTCTTCCAACTAAATTCAAGAAGGAATCACCTCTGAAAATGAAATCTCAGCTGCAGAGAATTCTGAACAGACAAGAGTCCTTGGCTGCAAGGCAAAATGCTTTCCTTGAGAGTCATAAAATTCCTTTAAATTGATGATGATTTGAATTTCGATTGTGCAGAACACTTCACATTTACACACAGCACTCACACTTGCACAAGTTTTCATAGAAGGGGGAGTGAAATTAGTTCCCTATCCATATTATGCTATTTACTGAAATTAGTTTCTTGGAATATAGAAAAAATTCAGGAGAGGGGGGACAAGAAGGGAAAACAAAAAGTATTAGGGAAGAAAAAAATCAAATTTTATGTTTCATGAACAATTTTCGAGTGAAAGGACACCCAGTGAAAGACTTATCGAGCTGTGATGGGTTGAGCTTTGAAAGTTCGCGTTGTAAGAAAACCATTTCTTCTGACCCTCGTCAGCCTTTAGTCGCATGTCAAATTTGCGACTAAATAAATTATTATTCTCCTCATAATTCTTCTCGAAATTCTTCAATTCTCAAAGTCAATCGGAGTGGCATGTCACGTCAACTGTAAACGCGATTGTACATAAGTTCGTATTTTGATTGATTAAGTGCAAGAGAATCATTTGGTCATTAAATAGTCAGTCAATATTGTGCAATATTATGTAATATTCAGCGAGCGAGAATTGGTCGTCGTCAATCTTATACGAAGACGGAGGATAAGAATTCAGGGAAATGTCAGTCAATACTGTGCAATATTATGTAATATTAGGTTGAGATCCATCGATGGAAGAGGGGAAGGGAAAATGTGGGTCCACTCGTGATACAATTCAGTCAGATTCTGTCGAGAATTGAGGGGAGAAATTAGGTGGGACGCTAATATTAGAAAAATTTTTAAAGTGGCATAACTTTTGGTACAGTGGTCAGAATCAAGCTTATGACCCCAACTTTTGGGGTAGCTCGAGAAGACCTGTGCAGGGGAACATGCCGAAGGCGTGTTCAGGTCCTCGAAATTGAAAATAAAAGCTGTTTTGTAAAAGTGTTTTGTTTTTAAAGTTTTTTAAGTGCACTGTTCAGTGTTCAACGGATAAGCGGGGCTCTTAACGTAATGTCATTAAGACCACTGCGACGCAAATTCGGCCAATGATATCCTCCATGGGTCAACTTTATAATATTATAATGACAATGACAATGACATCAACCACAGACCATTTCCTTGTGTTGGCAAACTCTAGCCTAAAGTCTGCTACTTTATTTATTTTTCTTTGCTTGTGTTTGATGAAACAGGAAAAATTGCTCTAACTTTACCAACTTAGCATGCATGTGTCCTTCAATACTTTATGCTAGGAGGTAATATTTTAAAAACTCGTGATTCCTATGGATTGCAAAAGTCTAAATATCCTATCTAAATATCCTAACAAGAGCACAGGACACTATGTTATAGGTTGGATAATTGAAGTCTGCGATTGGGTGCCCCTTTTGTAGTAAAGCATTACTTATTCTCACATTAGATGCATCACACTAACATTTGCGAGCCTATCCTTTAAGGCTTGGAAAGCCTTCTCTTGCCCCCATATAAAGGTTACATTTTTCTTTACTAACTCATTTTTCTTTACTAATCATGGACGAATAATATAATCTCTAAATAATATGATCATCAAAATAATATGATCCCTAAAGGCACCTTGGTGCTTGTTTCTTGAGGATCAATATCATTTGGTGTTCACTATAAAGGGTAGGGGACAAGAGTTAATTGGTACAATGGTTGGTCACTGCTGCAAGAAAGAAAGCCATACTTCTTGAGGTTTTCTTCACAGGCATTGACTTTTTTGCAAGCTTTCAGCCTTCTTCTATCCCTCTTAATTATCTTTTTTTATTGATCTTCCATTACTTGGTTCGATGATAGACGAGCATGGACAAAAGAGATCTTACATAAGTCCATATCGGGACCTAGAGATCGAATTTTGACGTGATTTTTTGCAGGGAGGCTCACAAACACAATATATTCACGTCCACAAAGTTTTAGATTTTTTCTCCAGGGGATGAATTTTTTATGAATTTTTGAATCGGCAGATTATGAAAAACCGGGGAAAATGGAAAAAGGCACCTAGAGATCGAATTTTGACCTGATTTTTTGCAGGCATTCACACAAAATAACACCAAATGTTTCTGCAAAGTTTCGTTACATTTCTCAAACGGAATGATTTATAATGAATTTTTCTCCAAAACGGAAATATATAAGATGAATTGTTTTTGACCCCAAACTTTGTCAATGCAACTTGAGAGTGGGGAGTTGTTTTATGGAGAAATATAAAGACACCCGCCGGCTTTGATGCACTCTTGGTGCCCACCTTGGTGTGCTTTGATGCCCACCTTGGTGCACCTCGATGCACCTTGATGCCAACCATGGTGCCTCTTGGTGCACCTTGATGCCCACCTTGATGTGTCTTGGTGCCCACCATGGTGCCTCTTGATGCCCCTTGATGCCCACCATGGTGCCCCTTGATGCCCACCATGGTGCCCCTTGATGCCCACCTTCATGCCCACCATGGTGCCCCTTCATGCCCACCTTGGTGCACCTTGATGCCCACCATGGTGCCTCTTGCTGCCCACCTTGGTGCACCTTGGTGCACCTTGATGCCCACCATGGTGCCTCTTGATGCCCACCTTCATGCACCTTGATGCCCACCATGGTGCCCCTTCATGCCCACCTTGGTGCACCTTGATGCCCACCATGGTGCCCCTTGATGCCCACCTTCATGCCCACCTTCATGCCCACCATGGTGCCCCTTCATGCCCACCTTGGTGCACCTTGATGCCCACCATGGTGCCCCTT